>PYUH01000004.1:899302-916061 GCA_016808085.1 Suaeda aralocaspica
GTAGGATGGTTCGGGAGAATCCCTGAACCGTCCCAAGTTAAACATTGCTCTGTGCTCCCTCCACGGACTCTTGTAGTCAAATCAACCATCAGAGCTGGAGTCGCGAAGTAGACTGATCGACCTTGTCGAACCGTCTGCGGGTTAATGGAGAGCGCATATCATCAATTGGTTCATCAGGGGGTGCATATCAAAAGTGGAGGAGGAGTGCACAGCTAGATATGTCGTAGGTGGGGTGGTGGATGCTGGGGGCCTGACCGCGCGCTTGCTGAATTAGGTTAACCATTTGCACACCCTCTTCTCTGAATTGCTCTCTCCTGTAGTGGATGTTGTCAGGGGGAATCCTCCAAGGGTTCTCTGCATCCGGGTGCTCCTGGTAGGTTGAGCTAACATAGGCATTAGGCAAGTACACCATGAAATTCCATGAAACACCCAACAAACTCTCTCTGTGCCCTCTGTTGATGTGTCTAAGAAGTTAGCAGCTCTCAGGGCAGTCGTGTCGAGGTAGGGGTTTTCCTCGATCGGGTTTAACTGGTGGAATCTGGCTCCGGATGACCTAGGGTGTGGGCCAGCCATGTAAATCATGCCACCGATATAAATAGTACCGTGTGTTAGTGATCCTCCTCTGCAATTTCGCGAACCGGGGCGGGCTAAAAAGAACCCGAAGTTATAATGGAGAGGCTGTCTAGCGTATCCCACTGTCACCATCCATAATAGTCGATCTCATCAGGGTAAACTTTTGCCCTAATTCTCCTCTAGAAATAAGCAGTAAACCACGAACCGCTGGAAATACCAAAGGGCAGGGTGTTGTACTCTAATGCTTTGGCGGTGGTAGAAGTAGGTGGAGCTGCATCAGTGATTCTCTCCCACCAGGCTCCCTCAAAGTATGGTCCCCACTCAGTCCAGTTGTAAGACCAACTGCGTTCGGGGTTCTAAGGAATCGCTCATTTAGTTCATCAACACCATCTCATGTGCTGCCTGAAGAGGTTGAAACTAATGTGTGCTTTTCTTCAGCATAAGTCTCTTGGAAAACATAGAATGGTAACTGGATAGAACCCAAGGTGAGCTCCCGTTATGTTGTGGGACCTGCTGGGTTTTTCCATCAGGGCCGGGGCAAGTGGCGTTATCCAGTCTCCCCTCCGATCCGGAAGCCATTCACATCACCCGTTCGGAAAGGGTAACGACACCTTGGGGAGGAATCTATCGGTAACGAATCTCTGGCTGGAGCTTGCTTCTTTGATGCTTCCTTCCCTTTTCTGCAGCTGCTTCCCAAGGTCTTCAAAACAACCGAACTAGTCTTCTGTGTTCCATCGTAGCCTGTTGAGCTCATCATCAGGCTCATTCTAGGACCTTCATAGTAAGTATCGCTCCTTGTTGCAATGGAATTGCAATGATCACGAGGTGAATGCTTGAGAAGCATCGATGGGCAGGGAGGATTGAGAAGAGTGGCCTTGTTGCCTTGTGTGCTGATGATTGAGCAATTTGTGCTACTTGAGTTCCAATTTCGAGTGGGGCCTCAGCCTTCAGGCTTTTTGCATCTGCATCATCATGTTCTTCAGTTCTGAATGAGTCCAGTGAGAGGCGTGGAGGTGCTGGGATGGTGCTGGAGGTGGTGGCAGAAACACCGGTGGTTGAGGTGGAGCAAACCGTGAATCTGCGTTGTTGCTGTGGTACAAAAGTGGCTGTGCTGCTGCTGCGGATTTGAAACATTGCTAGTATCTTATGGATGATCTTTCCAACAAGATTGTAGGTGTTGGAAAATGGGGTTATTCTGTGTAAGCTTGAAATGCACATACTTACTCCATAGAACTAGACATGCTGCATACCATGCCCAAAAGAACCACATAAATCACAAAAGACATAGTGTAGCTCCCAAATGTGTGCGGCCATACAGCTACTGTCATTGGATGGTGAATGGTGTGTTGAGTTTGTCTAACTCTCATGAATTGCATGAGTTGAAGCTAAACTCTCATATTGTCATCTATCACAGTTTTCCTCCTCTTTTAAGCATGTCCTCTAGGATTACCAAATTGAGATATGAATAGCAATCTCCTCAAAACATAAGCAGCATAACTTCTGGTTCAAAACGACCACTAGCAACAGAATCAAGCAAAGTTCTACTCTCATTACCCAAGCCATTATAGAATGATTGCACTAAAAACCATTCTCAAGTCCATGATGGGGGCACATTCTCAATAAATCCTAATCTCTCCCATGCATCACAAAACGTTCATCTGTTTCGGTTAAAATTCGTGATTTAACTCCTAAGTTGTGCAGTTCTCTCGAGGATGAGACGTCCTTGAAAAGCAAGAGCCAAGTCATACCACTATTAATAGTATCCATGTTGTGAACCATTCAACCAAGATTAAGCTGTTCTCCTGTAATGAAAAGGGAACATCGTACGTGCGATGTAATCTTGAGGATACACCAGCTGCTTGATTGATTGCAGTACTGAATGAGTGTATTCAATGTAAGTTTGGGATCTTCTTTCATTGTGCTCCGCAAACTGATTTCTTTCAACCATGTTCACCAAAGCTGGCCATTCGAAATTCAGGCCTCTATATTAGGAACTCGGTATCCACCTCCCACTGTTGCAGAACTCGGCTGAGAATAGTCTTTAAGGACCTTGCTTGTGGTGGTGGCGGTGGTGGTGCATCATCCCGTGGTGGTTATCTCGTTGAACTGTGATGCTCGACATCTCTCTTCTTTATCAGAACTATCGGAAATGTTCAAATCAGCAATAATTGGTGTCAATAACCAGTGTTCGTCGGAAAGAATGCTTCTTCGGATCTCCACTCCTTCTACGACTCCTCTTATGCAACGATCTTTCTGGTTCAGGATCAACCAAACGGCATACAACTAATACCTGCACACAATAGAAACTGGAAACCGAAAGAAAACTACCTCAAAGAACGTGAAGGCTCCTTGAGGGAAGAAAAAAACTGAAAATAAAAATAAAGAACACTTTAAACCCGACTAATAGAATAAAATGCCTCCCCCGGCAACGGCGCTAAATTTGAACAGGTTGTCGCACACCTCTCAAAAATAACCGAACGACTCTAACTAATATAGCTAGGGAAGTAGGGATCGAATCCTCAGGGAAGCTATTAAATCCTATTAGCCTAAAAAGCCTAAAGCGTGTGATGGGCTTTGTGAATGTCGGTAAACGATTTCTAGAAACTAAGAAGACTAAGAATTGAAACTAAAGAAATGACAGTGGAACAAATAACAATTTAAACCCTATTAATGGAAACTAGGGCTATCGGTCACTATGATCAATCAACAAACTCATTAACGCTCACTAATCAATTCATTGGCATCATGAACTAGGGCTCACTATTCTCTCGAACTAGACTCCCTCAAAAACTCCTTTACGGCTCTCGCTCGCGTATAAATTTCGTTTTTGCCTACTATTCAGTGGTCTAATGTGGTATCACCTCCGGCCTCGATTTCAACAATACCTAATCTACAACTAAATCTGGCACAATTAATGCAATCGCTAGAAATCAATAATAGGAATTCAATTGGAAGCCAAGAACAATTAAAAAACTGAATTAAATTCAGTCATGATCATAGAGCCCAACCCGAGAGAAAACGACTACTCACTCAAATAAGGGGACAAACAGCAAATTGAAAAACATAACATGAGCAAGAACAAGAAATTAAAAACTAAATTAAACAAAAACAAATAAGAACAAAACAAAAAAACTGAATTAATCTAGACTAAAAACAAGAAATTAAAGAGAAACTGAGGAAATTAGGATTGAAAGCATAGGAAAGAATTACCAAATAAGATGAATTGCATTGATTGAAAGCTTGAATTAATGAACAAAAAATTAACCTAAATTCTAGAGAGAAAAAGTGATTTGGAATCCTAGGTCTAAAATAATGATAAAAATCGGTAGGTTCGTGCCCCTTTACAATCTAAATACTAAGTATCTGGGTTTTATATAAAATAACACCACGAAGCAAAACCATGCGGAAAAAATCAATCAAGGCCGAGAAAATGAGGACCTGCGCCTGCATAGAGCAATGGCCTGCGCCCGCAGCCTTCACAGTTTGGGACTTCTGAACCTGCTGTGTTATGTTGCGGGCGCATAGATCAAGGAAGCTTTTAAAGGCTGTGCCCGCATGGAATTTGCACGCCCATATTTTGACGATCTTTCTTATTTCTTCGCTCGATTCTTCGAATCTCATTCGTGACTTTTTGTGACTTGGCACGCAACCCGAGGCAAGTACATTTTGACTCGTTTTAGCTTCAATGACTTCATAACTCTCTATTACGCTCCTATAACATATAAACAAAACCGAAAACCACGCGTAATAACCGAAAAAGTATAAAATAACCGCAAAAGGCTCTAAAAGTCAACTAAAGAAGCTAAAGCCGTTCCAAAACATAACTTAACATCGAGATACGATATTTAATCGAAACAAAGCCATAAACTTAACTTTTTAGCACAAGAATCAACCGAAAATGGGGGAAAAGCACAATATAAAACACGTATATCAGAGAGCGTATCCTCAACCTTTGTCCTTCTGTACGAAGGTCCTCCGGGATTGGGGACATATGTCTTTCTAATCCTATTTTGGACGTTTTGTCGTGCACCTATTCGATCGTGCACATTTGCCTAGGGTCCGTTCCTGGTGTGAGTCCCGGTTGACGAACCTTGACGACCCGTTCCGTCATGTCTAGGGGGACTTAGCATAATGTGATTTGGCAGTGTTTGTCCATAGGAAGGACTTGGGTTTCCTTCCCGATGATCCAAAGTGTACTGCCTTGGGTTGTTTGCCCTCCGTGATCCGTTGGACCACCTACCGAAGCATTATGTGTTGCTGTCCCGCTCCTGCGAGGTCCGTTACCTTGTGGGTTTTGCGTTCCGCTTGGAGACCGGCGTCCACACCTTCCACTGGTCAATACATAATTCTTACTCTCCCTCTCCCTTGCCCGTGAAACGAACAACAAGTTGGGGGTTTCAGACCCATGCCTTCGTTCAGCCTCTGTGCATGAAACACCAGTTCCATTCGCATAAAGGAACTGATTAACAGAGGCAACTGCTTCTTTTAGTTGAGAAGGAGTTAGTAAATTTGGCACTAAGGTGCTTTGGGAATGAACCTGACGATGAAGGGGGTCACCGTTAGGCCTTCCTTGCCCTCCGAACCATACTGAGTCTGTTTCCTTAGTGTAGGAAGCGGTTGATCTGGTGGAGTCCGGAGATTGAGTTTTCTCACTAATTCTTGCCATTTCGAGAAATAATTATGTAGTTTTTGAGATGTCCTCCCCATAGACGGTGCCAAAGTGTTGCGGATAGAAACAATATGATCCAAAGAAGAATCTTGATTGAATCGGAAAGGATCAATATCAAAGAGGTGCAAGGTCCGAAGGAGGTATCCGAAGGTCCTGTACAAGTAAACAAGATTACTAGCCTCGGGGGTGCGTCCGAGGAACGCCCCTCCGATGCTAAAGTAAGCAAATGTCTAAAGTCAAGTCTAGAATGTATTAGCTTGAGAGAATAAGTGTTAATAGCTTATAATTAAATACCTATAAAAGTGTCCTAAATGAGAGTATTTTTATAGACAAATGTCAAATTTTGTATGGCTGTTTGATGCCACCTGGCAAGTAATGTCGAAGGCCGAAAGGCCGTGTAGTGGGCTTGCTGTTGGACCTTTGGGCCGCTTGTAATGAACTGCTCAGTGACGGGCTTGACCATATGTTTGTGTGTGCTTGGCCTAAACTAATTAGAATATACTTAACATGATAGATGCGCCCTAAAAAATACCAAGAATTTCTTTCGATCAATTAATGGCTTCCCTAATAATGCAGTCATACCTATTTTCATGGAGTCATGCATTTTAAGACATTACGAATAGCATCCTAAAAATCCTACCAAGTAATCTTCACTATTTTCATGTTAATAAAACCTACTTTTGATTAGGGTTCTAAAATTGATCAAGAACCAACTTTCGTTGCGAACCTAATCACATTCAATAAATATAATTTTAGTCAATTATTGATAATAAAACCAACCCTAAAAAAGATGAGTAACAAACTAATTAAATTAGGGAATTGAGAATTCAATTACAAATTAATTCATATTAGGGTTCATCGTTCCTATCCCTAGAATTTGGGAAATTCCTCACACATATTAATTAAGAAAATCAAAGAAATATTAAGAGATCACATAATTAATAATAATAACAAGAAAGAGAGGGATAAAATTACTTGAATCAATGGAATAATAATAGTACTTGAATGTTTAATGTTGAACTAAAAAAGAGAAAAGAAAATAGCCCTACAAAGCACGTGAAAATCGATCTCTCCTCCTACTCTCTGTCCTGCCAAATTTTTACCCCTCATATATATATATAAAAGGATCATGTGAAAACTGTTTTCACCTTGAAAACCACAAAAAAAGGGTACAATAGAGGTATAAAGGGTACACATACTTCATTGATGGCATTTTCATAAATAATAAAAAACTGTTGTAAATGTACCTATACCACTTTAATCTTAACATGTACCGCTTTAAATCTTATATGTACCCCTTTTTTGTGGTTTTTACGATTTTCAGCAAACTTAAAGTTTTTAGTGGATCCTTACTCTATATATAAATAGACCATAATTGGAGTAGGAAATAAATTAAGAACATAAAATTGTAGAAGATATCAAATTAACTCGTTAGCACAGTTGGGCACGACCATCGCCCATTGGGTAGCCAGTGGCCTAGGCAGCAACTCAGGGAACAAAACGTATAAAACCAACGGTGCTGGTTCGGGTCCCTAAATGTTGGGTCGACTTCAAAAGGCTGTAACATAAGTTCTAGGCATCGAAATGAGGTGTATGAACCTGCTGTTGCGAAGCTCTATGAATATAATTTCCAACACAACTCGAATCGCATCAATTCGATGAGCATATCTTGATATATGACCAATATAGTGAGCATTGGTCAAGTTGAACTTTCACAAGCATCAATGTTTCTTCAAATTTAGCTCAATTTCACCCCAATAAGCTACTCCATGTCTCATATGGATGCAAAATAAAAGATGATAATCCTCGAGTTAAACGTCAATAATTTTTAACTCTTCTCTTACAATTATCAAATTTGCTTAACCTTACTCCGAAATGTTACAAATAGCTATAAAAGTACCTGAAATAAAACAAAACCACAAATGAAGCGTAATAGAGCACAAATAGAATAATTCATACAATTAATGCCGAAAATGCAACCATATCAATCTAATATGCTCTAAATACGCACCTAAACATGCGTAAAAATCCGATATAAATGTGAGTCATCTTTGTACATCTAGTAGATATGGACGAGACTTTGACGAAAGAAATAAATTGGAGGTTTCCATCAATTAAACCCGACAAAAGCCCCTTAAAAATTGAAGGTCAACACTACATTATTTTTTTTATTTTTTTTTTTTGAAAAAAAATGAGGAGAGAAGTGTTTTTTCCTTTATTGTTTTCCACTTAAAATCATATATGAAAAAGTGACATTGTACGAAACAAGCATGAGAATGCACAGTATAGTCCGTTAGAAAAATAAAAGTAAATATTCCCTTACCCCTGGTACCCGCCACACTACTGTTCCTTGCATTAAAGACATCAAAAATTTTAACTGACAATTATTTGTCCAACTACGTGTCAGTCACACTCTCTTTCTTCTTTTCTTCCATTTTGCAACTTCGCAACACACCCCTCATCTTTATTTACCATCCCAATAATATCATCAATATAATACAAAATTATAAAAACTCCTCTCATCATTTCCCCACCGTCGATCTTACCCTGCACTTCATCACACACAATCACCCCCAAACTGTTCAACTCTATTTTACCACCAACACGACCTTATAAACCCAAACTACTCCTCTCACACATTGATTTATCGGTGGTTTTACTTTAACTTGTCTGAACTTATTTTTGTTTTTATGGCGATGGAGAGCGAAGGCGGTGTAGGAGGAGGTGGCGGAGGGATAAGTACGCGACGAAAGCCATCGTGGCGAGAAAGGGAAAACAATCGGAGGAGAGAAAGAAGAAGAAGAGCAATAGCTGCAAAAATATTTTCAGGGTTAAGAGCTCAAGGAAATTATAATCTTCCTAAACATTGTGATAATAATGAAGTTCTTAAAGCACTTTGTGCTGAAGCTGGTTGGATTGTTGAGCTTGATGGTACCACTTATCGCAAGGTTTTCTTCTTACTTTCACCAATTTATATAATTTATTTTATTTTATTTTTTTTCAAAAATTGTTTCAGATCTGTGAATTGTTTTCCTGCTCATTGTCTTCGTTTGGATCATTATGTGTATTAACGTTGATTGACTAACTGCTAGCTAAAGAGTGAGCTGAGTTAAATGTTGTGATTAAGAAGAGAGTTTACATGAGATTGATTTGTCAATAAAGGGAAAATCGAGGTTAATGAAGTTGATGGATTAATCAATTAATTATTCTGTGATTAAACGCGCAAAGTTTTGAACATCATCGTTTCAATTGAATCGTTTAATTTTCTTATATTTGATATTTCTGTGATAAAATGTGCATTTTTTTTTTTGGTAAATAAATTCTGTAATTGTACAAAATGTGCCTAGTCGATATCTTTTAGGAAAAAAAAAGGTAATTTCATATGAATTTTTTAATTCGACTGTTGTTTAGAAATTTTGTGTTGATGAATATTTATTATTATTATTATTATTATTATTATTATTTTTTAATTTTTTTTCCGATTTCTGATACAGTAATGAGTTATTTGAGAATAATATTGCGAATTTGGGTAATGTTTCGTTAGTGATGAAGTAGATTTAGAGGAATTCAATTATTTGAGGCTTGTGCAAGTGCATGAATTCGGTGAGGTACTAACGGTGGTTGGGAACATGTTATTGCTAAATTTATTACAATGTATTATTGTGGATGATTGATGTGGGATTTTAATAATGCCATGTTTCAATTTGGGGAAAATGCTAATGATTCCTTTTTCTTGTTTGTGATTCCACTACGATGACTTTTTTCCCTATATGTGTGGCAATCATAAATCGTTTAAAAGAATTTTAAACCGAAAAGAAATGAGTGTTATTATATCATAACATGAAATTTAAGGCTCTAATTGATTAAAGATGTTGAGACGAGGTGAATTATATATTATTAATATTTTTGTGAGTCTAAATTTGAGACACGGGGAGTTGTTAAAGGCACTCCTTTAGGCCTTATAAGCACTCCTAAAACAGCATTTGACCAAGTATGACTCCTTGACTTTTGGGGTGCTAAGGGTTATATGAGTGCTTTTAACAATTCCCGATTGCATCTGTAGAGAAGATACGTAAAAGTATATCTTTTTTGTGCCGATGCTTGTGAACTTATCTAATGACAATTCTTTGTGCTCTATAATGGATGTTTAAAAATCCCTTGGGATATTTTGTATGATGATTACTTTTATTTTTGTTCCCATATTCAGGGAATGAAGCCCCCTCCACCAGAAATAGTGGCAAGTTTCAACAGCTTTAGTGCATGCTCTTCTCAAGGACCGAGCCCTCTATCCTCAGCATTTCATAGTCCAATCCAATCCTACCATTCTAGCCCCTCATCTTCAACTCCTCAAAGCCCAACTCGCAACGACATAAATCCACAATCACATCCATTTTCTTTTCTTTGCAATTCAATCCCATCAAGTCTCCCCTCTCTTCGGATATCAAATAGTGCCCCTGTAACTCCTCTTCTGTCATCTCCAACATCAAAAACTGCTCCAAAGCAAGTTTTCAATTTTGAGGCCATTGCTAAAGAGTCAATGACCCCTTTTGATTATCCTTTATTCGCTGCTTCTGCCCCATCAAGCCCTACAAGACGGCGGAACTTTACCCCGCCTACAATACCCGAATGTGATGAATCAGACTGCTCCACAATTGATTCAGGCCAGTGGATTAGCTTCCAGAGGTTTTCAAGGCCTCCCATCCCGATGTCTCCTACATTCAATTTGGTTAGGCCGATGATCCAACAAATGTCACTCGATGATGTAATTGAGGAGAGAGCAAGAGTTGCTGAAGCAGATAATATGAAGGTGACACCTTGGGAGGGGGAGAGGATCCATGATGTGGGAATGGATGATCTTGAACTTACTCTTGGAAGTGCGACTGCGAGGACGTAAAATTTCAAGTCAGTGATAGCCAAACAATTTTACAAACAGTGAATTGGAAGTGTCTAGACTCTAGATTGAAAGCTGCTTGAATTCAGATCGCCATTGCAGAACGTAATGCAGTCATTGGTGTTACTGTATGTTTACCTTCTCAAAGGAGTTTGGTGTAGTTGTTTGGTGTCTCATTTTATGTTATAGACTAATACTGATAAGGGTGTTAGTTTTTTAATGGGTACTTCAGTTCCAGATTATCTTCCCTACCTGTTTTGTTTACTGTCAACCTAGAATATTGAACTGCTTGGGGTTTTTACAGAAGCATTAAATGTAGATAAGATGGTCTGTTGTCTAAGTTCAAAGAGAATTACCTCCTACTGTAGACTTGTGACTAAGTCATTCTTCTGCAGTAATTATGGTTATGGAGTGTTCATTGAACGCGTTAGGTAATCGTTTATGTGTACGTAATGGTTTCAGATTAGATACCTATGTTATGGAATTTGATCATTGCTAGAATTTATTGATATTTTTTATTATTATTTTTCAATTCCAAGTTGTGGAAAGAAAGTTATAAAGTCAATTTTAAATATTACTCTGTCCAATTGCTTTTGATGCACAGTTACCAGTTGCTTATCGAAATTTTAGATGGCATAATTGTTAGCACGATTGCATTCAATAATGTATGTACTCTACTAGATTATATATCTGATAAAATCATATGGGATATTATGCTTGATACATAGTTCGGTAATGTAATTGGCAAGTAGCACCTATCATCTTGATTATACAGTCAACAGATTTTACAGAAGATCAGTTGCCATCTTTGCTCTTTTTAGTGCATCCTACTTGGCAACCATGGCGACGAGGTTTTTTAGCATCAGAGTCACTTGAGTCCATTAAGAGGCCTCTTAAACATCTTCTTCTGATGGTTGGTTCATATGTAAGCCTTTCAGCTGGGATGCTGGTGACTTCTGCCTTGTGTGTATCAAGCCTTTTTATCTCTTTTCCTTGCCTTTTAGGTTCAATTGGGTTACGATAGTGAACCATATGGACACCAGGGTTTCTTTCAGTTACAGAACTGTTGAAGACAAGTGAGTTATTTAAGCCTTGTACATTATTGTTGACATATGACTTTGTTGCTATGTCCTCTTGGAGGTTTCCGTCTCCAGATTTCCTCTTTCTGGAGCTATCCTCGTCACCAGTGGTTGTTGCTGCATCCTTGTCTGAGTTGATCTTGTATCCCCTATGAATGTGAATAGGTGTCTTTTTATTCAGAGAGTCATAGCTGAGGTGCATGTTTGCTCCAATGTTTTCCCCCGTAAGATTGACAATGCTAAGTGGCTTGTCATACAATATGTGTTTATCTCTCTGAGCACCATTCTTATGGGAAAACTTTGGCAAGTTTTCCTTCATCTCTTTTTGAAAAGAAGCCTTCTGTCCTGCCACTGCATGCTTTTGAGGAAATCTAGTCCCTCTTTCATGACCACGGGTCTCTCTTTCAGAATTGGGTCCATCGTTTTTAATATTCTGGAAAATTTCCTTTAAATCATAAATTTCTTTGACTGAATTTTGCCCCAGCTCATCTTCAAATGAATGTGCTGTAGTTTGTGCTTTCGAGCCTTGAACTTCTTTATTATTCATTGCTTCTTTCTTTGGCTTGTCATGACTATCCTTAGATATCTGTTTGGGCTCTCTGTAAGAGGTTGTATAAACTTCTAACACTGGTTGTGGTTTAAGTTCTTGTTTTGGGCTTGAAATCAGCGGTGTAAATTTGGTAGTTGCCATTACCTTAGGCTCTTCGAAAGCTGATTGGTTTTTTTGTTCATTCAATACATCATCCACCTTTTCAGGTGGAGGTACTGTCTTAGGCACTGGCTTGGTCTCTTCTGATGGTGGCTTGGAAGCTTCTCTTTTCTTTTGTTCTTCTAAATTTTGAGAAACTTCAGTTGTGATGGTTGCTGGTTTCTTTACTGGGGCTGTGAGGTTTGCTTGAGGTGGTGTCATAGGTAATGCTTCTGTGACTTTTTGTTTAGTTGCTTGGGTACCTCCATGTGATGGTGATGGGAACTGTGTGGCAGCTGATGGTGCTTGTTGAACTTTGGAACTTGCTTTTGAAGGGGAAGATGGTCGAGAAGTAACTTGAATCTGAGAAGCTTTTTGTGATGGTGATGCTGGTGAATCCTTGGATGGCTGCGTCTCCTGCGATCGTGGAGGCTGTTGAGACTTGCCTTGAGATGTTGAAGGCTCAGACCTTGCTGATGATGTGGGCTGCGTTGGGGCCACTCCTGCAGGACGAAATGGGGCCCGCTGTGCTAGTGAACTGGCTCGTTGGGATGTTGCTTGGGTCACTTCTCTGGGGTGAGGTGCAGCTGGTGTTGTTTTAGCTCGTCCTTTGGTTGTCTGTTTGGGTTGAAGACCAGCAGGTACTCCCTGGGACGGTGCTTGACCCTGCTCGCTGGGATGAGAAACAGCAGGTGGTGGCTTGGTTGAAGGTTGGGCCCCTTGGCTGGGACGACGGGTAGCAGGATTTAGTTGCGTTTGAGTTTGGGTCGGTTGACTAGGACGAGGAGCTGCAGGGGCTTGTTGGGGCGCTGCTAACCATGGGAGCCTGAAGCGGAATGGTTGCCTTTGCTGAGCCATGAAATTATGCTGTATCAATGAGTTAAATGTTATTTACTAGAAGATAAGTTCTTCAATTGATAAGTCTGTCTGAGATTGGTGATGATGTGCTATGATTTAGCAGTTTGTTATATAAATCTAGCTTGATACTTGGGAAAGATTTAGGGACTTGAGTACTATTTAGCACCTCATTGCTGTTAACTTGTTTAGCTTCTTTACTTCCTCAGATAGCTAACATAATGTTTTGCCTTTGCAAACATGTATGTCAGATTCTTTGCACTTTCCCTGATATAGTTCTTTCTTTTTAAATAAGTTTGTGTATTCAAACGTGCATTTGGGTGCTTTGGAAATCTTCGTTCTGTTTTCTAACCTGTTTAAGTGCATCTTTTCACCTTCTATGGTTGGTTAATCTCTTGCTTGAAGGTTAGATATGCTTAATCCTTAATGAAATCTTATTTCACGAAGTAAATTGCTTGGATAGAATACTTCCGTTCACATTTTTATATCCGTGTTAAGGAAAGAAACATACAAAGAGATATAATTATACAAACAGCCTTGAATCTGTATACCTCTACGAAAATTCTGTTTATTACTTTGAAAATATGCAATCGTTATATCGCATAGTAATGTCTTGCCACAAGACAGCCAAGCAATCAATTTTGCAGCACTCAATTGGGAGAGATCCATCCGAACTTAAGAAGATCTTTGCACGTCTCCAATGTGTAATTTCACTTCCTTCTCCAGCCAACCACAAAGGACTTGAGAATACAACTGTGTCTGAGGTGCTGATGACCAAAGAGGGAAAAAGAGTTGGCTCTTGGCTCTGGTGTCACTCTAATGCAACTGTTCAAGATGCCGTGACACAGGCATGCATCTTTGTGATAATGCTAATTATAGCTTTAAAGGCGGCAAACTGATGGCATTCTTTACTGCAGATGGCAAAGAATGACATTGGTTCTTTAGTTGTTTTAAAACCAGGAGATAATCAGCTGATTACAGGGATGTTAACAGAATAAGGTACTTGAAAGCTGCTGTTTAGCATCTCACATCGCTAGACTGCCAATAATTATTCAATATGAATTTCGAAGTGTTTGATATTTTTCTCTTCTTTTCAACTGTGGGGTGTAGACTATCTCAAGAAGATAGCTGCGGAGGGAAGGCTTGCCAAGTACACAAGAGTTGGTGAAATCATGACTGACATGGTGAAAACCTTGCTTTCTTTGCCATCCTCTTGTGATTTTCAAAGAATTTTGTTACAAGTACATTTATAAATAATGCACCTTCCAACTTTTTTTATATTTTATTCCAGAGTATTTGCTTTTGACAGGACGATTTAATAACAGTCACATCTGATACAAACATTCTTCATGCAATGAAGCTAATGACAGGTTAATTCACCCCGAATATTGTACAAGGCTTTACGAATGTTATCTTGTATTTTTTATGAAATAAAAATTATTAATTTTGATTTTAGTTGATGTTTTATTGTGTTTACAGAGAATCACATACGACATGTGCCCGTGATAGATGTTAAAATAGTTGGTATGATTTCAATGGCGGATCTTGTGCGAGCAGTGGTAGAGCAGCAGGGTAGGGATGTGAAACGGCTTAACGAATTCATTAAAGGAGAATATTTCTAGACTCTATCAAAGAAAATGTTCTAAAGTTGAGCTATGAAATTGCAATATTGTGCTATGATCGGCGGGAGTACGCTTATTTGGTTGCATTATATACGCTTTGTAAATGATTGTTACAGGAAAAAAGTAGACAACCAATCTGGAAGTGATGTTGGCACTCACCCATGTAAAAAAGCATGAGAACTTATATATTTCTCATGCCAACAGCAATTATATATCATATATTGCATATATTTCAATAATGAAGTTATATTGCCAAATTTTATTTATTTATTTATTTTTTTTGTTGAGACAAATTAAAGATTCTATTAATAATAAGCCAAATATCACTTACAATAACATTTCAAAAAAGATTATAGATCTAAAATAACAATATATTATTCAACTTTAATTTTACTAATAGTCTTGCTTTCGCTCGATTGCAGAATCACCGAGTGATTTTTAATTTGTTTGATGTTAATGGATCTTTTCTAATTGCAACCAACTTCTGTATAAAATTGAGAAAAACTCTCGGATAAGAACACAAATCAATATAACATATCCCCATCAATTCTAAATCCAAAATTTGAAGGTGAAAACGGCTCATATAAATTACAAAATGGGAAGAGAAGATCTGCAAAGAATGGGAAGAGAATGTCATTAACAATGGAGTAATTTATTTACTCTAATTTAAAGAAAATTAAAACTAGAAGCAAACAAGAAAGATAAATAAAATAAAGGTTTGGGACTTTTCTCCATCAATCTTAATCCATAAAAAAAATGAAGATGGAAGGCAACGTTTTGTGGCAAAAAAAAAAAAACTAGGGTTTTTTTGGTTTCGAAGAGGGACAAAAGGAAAAGAGAGAAAAAAAAAAGAGAATAATGTTAAGTAGTTATATATTGAGTTATATGGTCAAAATAATTTAGAATTGGTTGAATTGATAAGATGTTGCTAGGGGTGTCAATTCGGGCTGTCAATGCATATATAGGTTAACCGAATCAGGTCCGGGTCATTTAAATTCAGGTTAACTTCAGTTGTTTCTTCCGTTTAGTTCAGCCCAATTCTATTCAAGACATTTCGGGAGCAAGTCAAAACAGTTTGTTCTAAGTGCGGGAACAATTCAGTCCAGTCTTAGACCATCTTGGTCAGGTCAACTTCAGTTCAATGTCAAACGGATCAAGTAAAACCAACTTAGAAAGATGTTGCGGTCCTTCTCGGTCCTTTTCGAGTTAAACTTCGGGCTATTTTAGCTTCTCGTAAACATTTTTTTTCACTTTGAATGAAATCTAAAACCTATGTGATATATGTAACATCCTTATAGGTCTATCACAATTAGCGAATTAAGAAAATAGGCGGGGTTTGGTGTAATTGAACATTAAAATAAACGTTTTATGTTTAATTCATACTTTGTAAGGAGTATAATTGAAATCTTTCATGATTGTTCACATTAATTCTAATGTACAATGTGTCAAATCAGTTAATTTTAAAAGCAATTTAAGTTTTAAATTAAAACACAATAAATTATAAATTTATCTTTACATAACATTGGATTTTGGATCATTTTAATTCACTTTCAATTCATTTTAGGTTAGTTTTGGTTAATTGATCAAATGGGTTGCTTGATGTTCATTTCAATTCAGTTTGGTTTGATTTTTTTTTTTTCGGGTTTTGTACAAATCAATTTCAGTTTAAGGTCTTTTCAGTCCAGGTTCAATTCATTTCAAAATATTGCCTATCAGTTAATAACAGTTTAGAACACTTTCGATTTAAGTCATTTTCTGGTTACAAGTCACTTCCAATTCAAATTGTTTTATTTTTGATCAAGAACTGAGTTAACGTAACGAATTTAATGCAAACTTACACCCCTAGATGTTGCTGCATTATTTCTTGTTGTGTATGTTGCATGTTTTGGTTTATTTAATGATTGAACTTTTAGTATTATACATGGTCCCTAAAGTAGCTTCTTGAAAATGATATTTGTTCAAATGTAACGTATTGATGCATGCACAGACATGATCTATCATGACAGCAAATGCTTATTTAGCTGTCCAGCATCATTGTTATTTATGATATCACCTTGTTTGGAGGGACCAAAAATGTGATTCTTATTTTTTGGGAAGTTCTAATTATTGCAGTTTACTCCGCAATTCTTTATCTTTGTGTTATATTTTGCACTAACACTTATTTCTGTGTTTTAAGTGTTTTTATAAGTGGATTTTTAGTGTTGCTTTGAAGTTTGAAAGACGAAATTAAAAAGAAGGGAAAAAAAAAAAAGTGAGCGTTAAGGTGCGTAGGGTGGTTTCAAGTAGAGCTGATCAACCTTAGCCCGACCTGAAAATTGGTAGTTTTGGGCATGACATTTTTTGTCCCGAATTTGGGCCCGATATGTATTTTTTTTTTTTTTT
>PYUH01000004.1:916925-945356 GCA_016808085.1 Suaeda aralocaspica
AAAAAAAAAAAGTGAGCGTTAAGGTGCGTAGGGTGGTTTCAAGTAGAGCTGATCAACCTTAGCCCGACCTGAAAATTGGTAGTTTTGGGCATGACATTTTTTGTCCCGAATTTGGGCCCGATATGTATTTTTTTTTTTTTTTTAAATCTTCATGCGGCCTTTGGTGACCTAATTTAAAGAATTTTAGTTAATTTTTTAGGCTCGGTCCGAAAATGCTCGAAAAGTTCGCCAAGCCCGCTCTATTTTTTCGGATTTTGGACAACACGTTTAGGTCCGAACCTAGGCCTAGCCCGACACGAACCCGATCAATGAGCCTTATTTAAGGTTTCAACCCCGGCACGAACCCCATCCTACCTATGATCACCTCTAGTTTCTAGAGATTGGGATTGCTTTTGCTCTACCCTTTTCTACCCCTTTCTCTAATGTGAAATAAAACATTTTTGTTACTCCATCATATCCCTTTGTCTGTAAGGATCTAATCACAAACTACATTTCCTTTTTGGAAGTCAATAGTTGAAAATTATGACCAATTTTTACAACAACTTTATAGCATATAAACTAGTTATGTGACTTTTAACTAAATTTGTCACAATGTGAAGTTTATTAATATCTAATTTTTATAAGGAAAATTTATCTATAAACCCCTGAAAGTGTCATGTTGAAAGTAAATATCTACAACTTCATTTATATATTTTAAATACCTCAATTTTGAAATTGTTTGTTGATCAGCACACGTTAACATTTTCCTTCCAAAACACCGTGAATTCATGGGAAATTGCATTTATGCCCTTGTTCAAAACCTTCAACTACAATCACCACTACTAACCTTTACAAAACCACATCCACCAACACCCCACTTTTCAACTTCACCACCCCAACCACCTACACCACTTACCCACAACTCAAACCACCACCCAAGCCCACTAACCAACCATTTCCACCACTATTTTTTTTGAAACCCACAACTGAAACCATCCAACTCGAAACCCCCTCCAATTCTTCCACTAGTATTCGAAACCCCCTCCATGTAATACCTCGTATTTTCATGGATTTTATTAATTTAATTTCATACTTATTTAGCATATTTTTGGTATTTTGGTGAAAAATGAGGTTAAACAAATTAACTAATTAGAGAAGATTTAATTAATTCATGATTTAAAATAATTATTTTCATGTTTTAAAAAGTTTATATGTTATTTAATGTCACTTAAATTTTATGAAAATATTTATTGAAGTTCTAAAGTTAGTTTTTGAATGTTTCCTTATTTATTTTAAAACAAGGGCATATAAGTAATTTCAATCATTAAGGGTATTTTTGTAATTTCATCTAAGCCTAATTTGGGCCTATAAATACCCCATTAAATCAATATTTTTCTGGTTCAATTGAGTTTTGATGATTTAGGTTTCAAAAAAAAGAGAAAAAACATTCGAACAAAAACCTCCCACAAATCCGAAAAACCTTAAACCCTTCCCTCTTCCCCCGTCATCCCTCGCCGGCCACCACTGCCACGCCGTCCACCCTCCTCCCTCGTGTTTTTCGAATAAGTATTTAAAAAACTTTCTCTTCCTCTTTTTATTTTAATTTAATCTTGTTAAATTTATGTTTATAATTATGTTTCTAAGCATGTTTTATTATTTATAATGATGTTTTAGAGTTTATAATTATGTTTATAAGTTGCTCATGAAATAATAAAATTAGGGTTTTTGAATGTTTTTATGAAATCTTGTTAGTTTTATGATTTTAATGCTTTGAACTTTGATATTATGATCCTAGATTGTACGTTATAATATTAATTTATTATGATTTTATGAAGTTAGAATTGTTTTTAGAGGTTTTAAAGTGAATTAATATTGTTATCAAATTCTTAAAGCATGAATAAAAAGTAGTAATAATACTATGATGATGTTTTAAGTATGGAAAATCAGTTTTAATGCATGAAATAAAAGTATAATGATATTATGGTGTTGTTTTACTGTGTTTTATGCATGATCTATGGAGTTTAAAGGTTTTGAAAGTAGTTTTTAAGTAATTTTAAATTGCTGTAATTTTATTAAAGATATTAATAAAAATAGTAGCAGCAGTAGTAGTAGTAGTAGTAGTAGTAGTAGTAGATTCATGCTAGAATTATTCAATAAGTGTTTTAGATGCATGAAACTATTATAGGATGATCTTAGAACATAAATATGTTGTTTTAAGGTCATAATATGATGTTTAAGAAGGTTTAAAGGATTTTTAAGAATATTTTTCAAAGCTGCCATTTTTGGAAAAATATCGAAAATCAAGTGTTTTGAAAAGAAAACTATGAAATAAAATATGGGATTGAATTGAGACCATATAGAAAGGTTATGGATGAGTTTTCATCATAAAAAATCGGTTTAGAGTTGTTGTAGAATTTAGTCAACGAGGTTTGTAATTAGTTTCGATTTTTTCTTTGTAGGAAGCTTTGCACTAAGCGATTTCTAGGAGTAGTGGCGGAGCATCATTATAACACAAGGTACTTAAGTACTAAAGGTGTTCATGTAACTAGAATTCATGCTAGAGTAGTTTAAGCTTCATGTTAGAATTTGTGGTTTTGAAAGTTAATGATGCGTTGACTTGAGTTAACTTGCATGAGAAGATATGTTGGCATTATTGCATGAAAAGTATGTATTGACTACCATGTTTTACATTTGGTTTATATAGCATTTTTATTACATCATTGATGCTGGAAGGTTTACTATTGTGAAAGAGTTTGACTAATAGTCAACAAGTAAAGAAGAGCAGTTAAGTTGATTAAAAACTTGAGCAACAAGAAAGGTAGTTAGTGAATGTTTATTCACATGTTCAGTAGAAAGTTTGATGAGAAAATAGTTAGCCACTCACAGTTTGTGTGTGGTAAAGGAAGGTTTAAATAAATAAAGGACCAAGAATTTATATTAGAATCACGTGATAATCAAGAAAATTAATATGGTGTATGATGCTTTGTTTGCTGTGAATGCTCATCATGAATGTTTTTGTATGAGTCATAACAATTGTTAAAATTGTTAATCACGTAAAGTGAAAGAGCGCACCAAAATTCTTGGAACGCATATACATTGAGTATGAACAATGGGGGAGTCATGGGAATAGTAATCTGTAACTTCTAATCGGGGTACAAGATGTACTCTTTAATGTTTATAAATGCGCGGGAATTCCGTCACTTCAAGTAACATAGGTAATACCCTCTTAGAGTTGCACCCAAGTTGGTGCTCATTAGGGCGATTGTTGAGAAGAAAACCCATTCGATGCGAAATCCTCAATTAAATATTATAAGTAATTTATAAATTTGAGGAGTCTATGTACAGGTACATGATTGTTGTAAAGGTAAGGTGATATGTTAATTATGCTTAGGCTTAGATTATACATGTTAGTTGTGCATAGTCTTTAGTGTGTACGTACACAACTTTGCTGATTGTGTGTTTTTTGTGCATGGATTTGTCTTTGACTTGGCCCTACGATGACCCATTTCGATGGCGATTAATAGTCTAGGATAAAGAGAAAGCAACAGGTACAGGTGGACATAGTCAATCATGCTGGGATTGACTATTGCGCGCTTGCAGTTGTTGTTTTTGTTTACTTGTTTTCGTTGGTGATAGCCCGTCGAAGTGGCTACCAAAGATAAACCATACAAGGCTCACTAGGCTACTAGTAAGGGCAAGTAAGGATCGAATCCCACGAGATAAAGGTCTTCACACTAAGGTGGTATGAGGAGTAAGTTTAAGTCAGTTTTATTTTAGAAGAAAGACTGTCACTAATGTTGATTAATTTTAACTTGATTTTAAGATTAAAAGACGACTAAGGTAAGGGATACACCGCTCACTTCTTACATGAAGCCGCGGATTCCTAGGTTAAACCGAAGTTAGAGGGGAATGTCAAGGGGAAGTCGTTCTAAGAGTCATCTCTACTCTCTCGAGCTAGCATGACGAGCGGAACTATGAACACGACCTATTCTCATGGCGTGAGCATAAAGCGGCTCCTAAGAACTTTTTCACAAAGACTAGTAACGTCCCTTAACTTGAATACCTATTCTCATGGTTTTCAAACTAATCAAACATGGGGAGTCTTCACTCAACTTCATCTCTCGATCCTTCGTTGAGGAACCTAAGACGACATCTTTGGAAGAAAGTCGTAGATTACGTGATTTGAAACCCAATGTAATGAATCTAGTTACCCCCAAGCTCGGTTTTTACTAAGAACCTACTTATGTCATGAAGGAGGTGAGGGTTTCACCCACACCTTAGCACTAAAAACTACTCACTACACCTTTTATTAATCAAATACATATTTTTATTCATGATTACAAATTATAACAAAGAAGTAAGTTATGACAATGGATTATAAACTAAAGTAAACAAAAGTTATAAAAATGGAAGAGCTTTGTTTGATTATCAATGTTATTACAAAGAAATAAGTTATGCAAGTGATTTAATCAAACTACAAAAGCAATAGAGAAAATGAAGACAAGGACAAGGTTTAATCTTGAGAGTATTTAAGACATAAAGCAATAATGCAAGGATAAGATTAACTTGAGAAGAAAACTTATGAACTTAAATTAATATAAGCAATAGAACAAGGACATGTTAATCTTGATGAAGAAAGCTTATGAACTTGAAACAATGTAAGCAATAGGACAAGTACAAGTTTAACTTGATAAAAGCTTTATAAAACAAAACTTCAAAGTAAGAAAATGGCTACAAGAAATATAATTGAACTAGGAATTGAAGATGAATTAAGAATCGTACCATGAAGCTTGAATCCTTGAAGATTATTCCAATGATGCCCAATTACAATGATGATCAACCAAGAACCTTAATAATACCAAACCAAGAACTTTGAATACCAAATTGAGAACAAGAATCCAAGAACTTTGAATAACCAACTTTGAATTAATTAAGGAAAGATTGAATTACAACTATTGAATTTATCAAGAACTAGCCACTAATCAAATTGAATACAATTAATCTGGAGAGCAAAATGAGAGTTTTTAATTGTCTTCTACTAACTTCTAGCTATTTCTAACTATTTGTCCTTATCTTCTATAGCTGAAGAACCAGATATAAATACTAAAGTTTAAACCCAAAGCAAGTGGGTAAGTTGTAGAAGAGAAAACTGAAGTTTGCCAGAGCAGGGGTAGCGAGCGCCACAAGAAGGTAGCGGGCGCTAGGCTAGGCTAGTGGGCATTCCTGTAGCCTAGGGGGCGCTACCCCCTGTTTTCCTTTCTTTCCATGTTTGAGGCAGTTGCTTTTCTGATGTTTATTTGTGAAAATGAGTTACAAAGCACTTATCATAGTCTTCCCATGTCGCTAGACCATGCTAGCGATGTCGCTAGTAAAACTTGCGATATCGTTAGAACCTTGAGAAAAGCCGAAAGGAACTTGACAAAAAGCTTTAAACTTCGATCAAACCGACCCAAATTGTCGCAAAACATACTAATCCTCCCATTTCATACAATGTCTCAATTTCCGAATCATCAGGAAAATCCTACAAAAATGAGATAAAACACAAAATAGAGTAATACAAGGAATAATAAGCTAAAAAATGTGGGAAAGGGAAAAGAGAAAAAAAATATATAAACAAGGAAAAACTGAGAGAAAAGGGAAAGTAAACTAGCTAAACTAACTAAGAAAACTACGGAAAAAGTAAACACATAAACACTACATCAAACTCCCCCAAGCTAGACCATTAATTGTCCCCAAGCAACCTTAACTTCGAAAAACGGGAAGAGAAAGATGAATCACTCAGGGAAATGATTAACAAAGATTTAAACAAACTCTCAAAAATGAACTAAATCGTTAACACCAAGGAAAGTAAGGGAAGCATAGTTCTCAAGAAGTACTTCAAATAGCAACCTAAGTAGATTAAAGTGAACTTGTGAGCTTCAACTAATAATGCATCATATACTCCATAATATGCAATGATCGTACGGAATACTCCTTGAGGGAGTTTATAAAAGAAACAAGAGCATAGATGAGATAAGAAGTGGTTTAATCACTCACATCTTGCGTAAAATACCCTCTCAATATGCTTGCCAAGTGACTTTATTGATCAAGTAACCTTTGAACTTTGCATCTCGGTCTCATATGGGCTTTGAGGGTTGTAATGGGGTTGAGGTAAGGTGAAAGTTGGAAAGTTTGGCTATTTTGAGGAGGTAAACCTAAGTGAAGCATTTACAATTCAATAACGAACCTTGCAACCCTTTTTAACGATGAATGAAAACCTCAACACAACAAAACAACTTTTTGTTGCTAACTAAGCTTATTTACAAAAGCATTGGAATATATAATTATATATTATTTTTTTCTCAATTCCACTACACATCTTTTCTTTCTTTTTGTTTTTCTCTTTGTTTTTTTACTAGAACGAATTTATACAAGAGGACAAGAATGACGACATGCTTCACTAACTACATAGGGTGACAACGGTTGTAGGCCGAGCTTCATATGTGAGTTGGTGAACAAGGGTCAAAGCACAAAGAAGTGGAAAAAAATATACAAAATGAGGGCTATGTTTATATAACCGAGAGTAAAGTAGGCACGATTCCCAAAGTCACAAGACAAATTCTTGATCTAGGTATCCACAACAAGGCAATTATCAACTGCTCTAGAAAGAAATTGAGACCAAGGTGATGGTCTATAAATGCATGAAGGCTCAAAATCTCACCAAGGTTCAAAGACGATCATTCATGCAGTGTTTTGACAAAGCCAAAGGAGTTGAGAAACCGATATTCACTACACAAGTTCAAACAATTATCTAACATGGTCTAATTACTAAATAAGTCAAAACTTGAGAACTACCTTTCTAAAGTGTTTTAGGATTTAAAGTTCATGAGAAAGGGAAAATCTAAGCTAATAGTCTCTTTTCACATCATAAGGATCTAATCCTAAAACTAACCAAAAAGACCTAAAAAGGAAAATACTTTTGGACTTTTCATTTTGAGTGCATGTGGTAAAAAAAATTAAATGCTCTAAAAATAAACTAAGGGAAATAATAAAAGAAAATAAAATACAAAAATAAACTACATGCTGTACACTAAAAGTTAAAATGCATTTGGATTTTAAGGGAAGAAGGGTAAAGAATGAATAATTTGGATTTGTAGGGAAAGAGGGGTGAAGAAAGAATAATTTGGATTTTTCAAAATGAGAGCAAAGTACCATCAACAACCAATAATCAAAATCTTAACTCAAACAAAACCATCATCATCACCATACATTATCAAACAAATGAAGGGCTCAAAAAGTACCAAAAACGCTCATAATCATACCATCGTCATCATATAGGAAAAATTATCAACAAACCCAAAGCTATCGTCCACTTCCCTCCTAGTACCACAATCAAACATCCTCGAAAAAGAAACCAACTCTCTCTCTTGCAATCTAAGACAACAAACAACACAAAACAACAAACAACAAATGAAACCAAAATAACTCGACTACATACCCTTTGCGTATACCCTCTAAAAGCATACAACGACACTAGTGGACTCCTCCCCCAAGCTAGGAGATGAGCATTGACTCGATGCTCAAGGAGAAGACGGGTCCCGCCTAAAATTATAGGTGAGATTAACGTCAGGACCACTAGCGTCAGTATATGGTGGCCAATCATAGCGTGGTCGCTCAGGGTGGGCAAGAAGGGTAGGGATCCCAACCCCCCGTATATCCTTGTGGCCTAGAATCTCCAGGCATACTAGGATCACCTCGGGGATCACAACCTTCAGAAACTTGGAAGTTGTAACCCGGTTCTAAGCGAGTGGGGAATTAGGGCCAAGTGGGTTGACCATAATTCCAACCGGGACCGGTCCTTCCTAAGGTGGGCGGTGTGGGTAGTTGAGATAAGGGTCAAAATAGCCTGAGGAAACGTGATTATGATGCATGGCATTGGTTTGAATCGATGCCAGTTCACGCTCCTGTTGTTGTTGTTGTTGGATGTAGCTAAACATCTCAGTTTGTTGAGGGAGAGAGAGTTGAAAGCATTGAGAAGTTCAGAATAAGGAGGGGTTTGAGAAGAAGAGAAGCATTGTTAGCTTGTCTTCGGTGGTACTTGGGAAGGAGGGTTCCTCGTCCCATAACTATGGGGAGGGGATCGAGGACGCTGAGGGGTAGCTAAGAGGAGAAGGTGAGGGTAGCAACTAGAAAATAAGGAGTGGTCTTCCGGACTCAGAGATTCGAAACGAATAAGGAAAGGGGATTCCTTTTCGAACGTACAGCCGTGTCGCCTATTTACTAACCAACTCACTCGATCCGGCCTAGAAGTCTCATGCACGAACCAAACGGAAGTGAACGAGTCTAAGTCAAACAATAGATCATCATTCACCGTTTGTAGTGCATGGAAGTAGTGGGAGTATCCTTATTTTCTAGCTATAAGGGTAATATACCCACCCAAACCTATTTCTCCTTTCATGTGGGGTTTGGAGACAATTTCTCTACAATGCTTAACAACCATCCAACCGGTATTAAGGGGTCCGGTCAAGTTTAGCCTAGCTACCATGTAAAGGCAGCAAAGCTTAGTTTGGTTTATCTTCCCCAAATCTTGTTTGGAGAATATAGAGGTACCAAACAACCGGTGCAAAAGCCTCAAACTCGGTTGGTGGATGTGACTGGCCAACGAAGTGGTAGAATGGAACCTATCAAAGCCACTAATTTCCTTCCAGAATTCATGGAGGTGGAATCCTGGAACAGTGACCCTAGATGTTTCAAAGATGGGATTGGCCGGATCACAACCAAACTATATGTTAAGTTGTGATAGGGTGATGGTATAATTATTGTTAAACATTAGAAAACTAAGTTCATATTAAGGAAAATCATCGGAATCCGAAGTCTGTCTATGTTTAAAAGTACTTAGGAATTCATATGTTAAATGGAGGTAGGTTGGGTTGACATTGTCCGGATGAACAAAGTTTGTCCAACCTAAGTTCTCAAACAAACCCTCATTTCGGCCTCAAAGTTTAAGGCTTGTACAGGTTTTGGATCATAGAACTGCGTGCCTCTTAACATACGCTCATTTAAATCAGCCCATTTTAGTCGGTCCAGGTTAGGGACTCTAATTGGCGGTGGTTCAACCGCATCAGGAGGGGTAGTTGGTTTGGGATCTAAGTCAACAGTCTTACGTTTCTTTTTAAGGGCCAGAAAAAAGATTCCGATGGAAAGTTGGAAAGGAAAAAAGCTGAGCCCAAATTTGATAGCTACACCCCACTGACCACCACTTGTGCGAAAATTTTTAATACTCACAAAGAGGATGGCCAGTGGAAGAAGCCAAGGCCACTGGGGCCCAAAAGCCAGAAAAACAAAAGCAAGTGGTGTGACTTCCATGACTCTCATGGACATGACACCGAATAATGTTTCCAACTCAAGGGCCAGATAGAGGACCTAGTATGAAGAGGGTACCTCGACCAATATCTGCCCAACAAAAGAAAAGAGAAACAGGCAGAAAAGGACACTAGGGAGCTTGATTACTCCCGATAGGGCAAAGCACCGGTGGGTAAAATCGTTATTCATGTCATTTCTGGAGAGACCTCCTCCAGAAACGCATGCAAACAACATCTTCGGAGTTTGACCCACGAGGTCAACTTCAGTGCAGTGGGTGGGCCTTCGGCCAACGAACCAAACATGCGTTCACTTTTGAATACTGTCAAGGGGTTTGGTTCCCACATGACGGTCCATTGGTGATCTCATTGGATGCAGCAAACCACACTGTACATTGAGTCCTAGTTGACGGAGGATCATCTGCAAACATCCTCTTTAAGTAAGCTTTTGACGCAATGAGATTAGATAAAAAATATCTAATTCCAGTCAACTACCCTGTCATCGGGTTCAATGGCTCATCGGCCATTCCTGATGGAAAGATGACCTTGCCGACAACTTTCGGCAATGGTACGGCAGCGAAGAACATTATGGCGGAATTCTTGGTCATGAACATACCTTCGGTGTATAACGTCATCATGGGAAGACCCATGATTCACCACATCCGAGGAGTCGTGTCAACTTATCATCAAATGATGATCTCCGTTTCAGATGACGACTTTCCCGAAAGGCTAAGGGGCAACCAGGCGGCTTCCAGAAAATGCTATTACGCTGCCATCAAAACCCCAAACACCAACGACATGGGAGATGATGACAGAAATGACAAGAGCGAAAGCAACAAACCGAAAGGCTTAAAGACCGAAAATGTCAAATTAGATAACATTGACAAGAGGCCAAACTGTCAGGAGTTAGAAAACATGACCCCGGATCAAGAGATGGAGGACATTGAATTGTTCGAAGGTAATCCCAACCGAACGACTAAGATTGCTGTGGGCCTCAGTTCAGATTTGAAGGTAAACCTCATCCAACTATTACGGGACAACACAGACATTTTTGTCTTTTCGGCGGCCGGAATGCCTAGCATTAGTCGAATGCTCATAACACACCAATTGATCGTTTCGGCTGGTCAAAAGCCGATAAAGCAGAAGAGGCGGAATTACTTCGGCGAGAAAAACAAAGCCATCACCGAAGAAGTTCAAAATTTTTGGAAGGCACAACTCATAGAGCCATGTACTTATCCAGAGTGGCTGTCCAATGTGGTGATGGTAAAAAACCCAACGACATTTGGAGGATGTGCGTCAACTACACGGTCCTTAACAAAAGCATGTCCGTTTGACTTTTATCTGTTGCCCAGGATCGACCAGCTGGTCGACTCTACCAGCGGCCACACTTTGTTAAGTTTCATGGACGCCTTCTATGGCTACCATCAAATTTTCATGCAATCCGAAGATAAGGCAAAGACAACCTTTATCACAAGTTAAGGGGTATACAACTACATCATGATGCCTTTCGGATTGAAAAATGCAGGGGCAACATATCAATCGCCGACTAAAAAGGACGAAACATGGAAGTATATGTTGACGATTATATTCCATCGTCAAGAGCAAGACCGATGATGAACACATCATGGATCTGCAAGAGACGTTTCAAAATTTGAGACGTCATGATATGAAATTGGATCCGAAGAAATGTGTCCTCGGAATTAAGGCAGGAAAATTCCTCGGTTTCCTCGTAGGCCAAAGAGGGATCGACGTAAACCCCGACAAGGTGCAAGCAGCACTAAAGCTCCCCGAGCCAAAAACAAAACGTGACGTTTAGAGGCTAACTGGACGAATGATCGCTCTATCCCGATTCATTTCTAAAGCTTCGGAAAAGGGTATGCCTTTCTTCAAAGCGCTGAAACATCAGAAAGTCATGGTTTGGGGGGAGGGACAAAAATAAGCCTTCGGCACCCTCAAGGAACACCTGGCAAACTTACCCACTCTACCCTGGCCTTCGGAGGGAGAAGCACTCTTTTTGTATGTCGCTGTCAGTCCTTCGACTGTCAGCGCAATCCTCTTTAAAGGAGAAGATAAAGTGTGGAAACCAATTTATTTCGTTAGCCATGCACTCACCGATGCCGAAACACGATATCCTTTGCTGGAAAAGGTCGCTTAGGCCGTCATTGTCGCTGCACGTAAGCTTCGGCCATATTTCAATGCTCACCAGATCTTTGTCTTAACAGATCAACCTGTGGAAAAAGTATTGGGAAAGGTTAAAAAATCAGGGCCACTGACGAAATGAGCTTTCGAACTAACTGAAAAAGGTCGCCTTAGGCCGTCATTGTCGCTGCACGTAAGCTTCGGCCATATTTCAATGCTCACCAGATCTTTGTCTTAGCAGATCAACCTGTGGAAAAAGTATTGGGAAAGGTTAAAAAATCAGGGCCACTGACGAAATGAGCTTTCGAACTAACTGACTTCGGGATCTCGTACACCCCAAGAACGGCTATCAAGGCCCAGTCCTTAGCTGATATCTTAGCCGAATGCTCTTACTAAGAATTGTTGGAGGGGGAGCTGAAAGTTTGGCAACTATTCACCGACGGTTCTTCTACGGTGAGTAGTTCGGGGGCAGGGGTGGTGTTAATAACACCCGAAGGAAAAGTAATTGAGTACGCACTCAAATTATCCTTCAAAGCCTCTAATAATGAGGTCGAATATGAAGCAGCCATAGCTGGTATCGAATACTGTATAGCTATGGATGCCGAACATGTTCACCTAAAAACTGATTATCAACTTGTGGCAAATCAAGTACGGGGCGAATATGAAGCTAAGGAGCCAAATATGATCTTATATTTGGCAAAAGTTAAAACTTTGATTGCCACGCTGTGAAGTTTTGAGGTAGAGATCATCCCACGAATTCAAAATGTACAAGCCGATGCTCTCTCCAAACTGGCAGTTCAAGTTTGTCTGAGCTTAGCCGATCAGTATACCTAGAGGTACATACCAAAAGAAGCATTAATGTAGACAATTCCGAAGTGCATTCAATCACTTTGGAGCCAAGTTGGATGGACCCAATCTATGCCTACAAACAACAGGGAGAGCTTCCCGAAGATAATAATCAAGCACCCAAACTGAAAAGGATAGCCTCAAGATTCATCATCTTCCACGGAGAGTAACTTCGGAAATCATTTTCACTGCCTTTGCTCTGATGTGTGGGTCAACAGACGCCGAATACATCCTAAGAAAAATCCACCAAGGCATCTGCGACAATCATATCAGGGGTCGTACCTTGGCACACAAGGCCCTTCGGGCAGGTTACTACTGTCCAACGAAGGTAGCCGAAGAAAAGAAGTTGGTTACAAAATGGGACAAATGCCAGCATTTTGCATTTGTTATTCATTAGCCGTCTAGGGACCTGCAACCAATTCTAAACCCTTTGTCATTCGCGCAATGGGGGTTGGACATTGTGGGACCCTTTCCACAAGCAGTGTACAAGAAATCTGGCTGATAGTAGGCATCGACTACTTCATCAAATGGATTAAAGCTGAAGCCACTTCTAACATTTCAGAGCCAACTGTCCGAAAGTTCATTTAGCAAAACATAATCACTCTACTTGGTATTCTAAGAGTCTTCGTCTTCGACCATGGAAAGCAATTTGATAACCTTCCGTTGCGGAATTACACAGAGCAATTCGGGATCAAACTAGCATATTCGGTTGTTTACCATCCGCAAAGCAACGGCCAGGCCGAAGCAGCTAACAAACTGATACTGGGGCCAGTAAGGAAAAGATGTAAAGACCTGAAATCCAAATGGATGGCTTGATGAACTACTCGACACATTATGGGCGCTTCGGACCATTGAAAAAGAAGCAACAGGGCAAACTCCCTTCAACTTGGTCTATGGACCCGAAGTTGTGTTACCAGTCGAAATTGGCAATGATAGCCTAAGAGTGTTAGCCTTCTCTGCCTACAATGAGAAAAATCAGAAAGAAGCCCTCGACCTTTTGGACGAAGTGAGGGACGAAGCAAGGCAAATAATGGCCATCTACAAATAGCGCATCAGCAGACAGTATAACCGACGGGTCAATGCCGGACCACTCCAAGTGGGAGATCTTGTGCTTCGAAACGTAGCAGTTCAGAAGGACAAGATACATGGAAAACTTTTGGCAAAATGTGAACGCCCTTATGAGATATATGGGCAGCTTCAACCAGGAACTTATCGTCTTCGGGACTTGGCAGGCAATGAAATGAAAAATCATTGGAACGCTGATGTATTGAAAAAATACTTTGTATTGTCTGATAAGATAAGGTCCGAAGCATGTAACACATCAATCATCAATAAAATGGGAAATTTGAGAAAATATATGTGTATTAACATGCGAGCAAAAATTCATCCAAATACGAAATGTTGTGAAGGTGAAAGCTGGTGCTGAAGGCATCAGTCTTCATCCAATCATCCTTTTGGATTTTGTCCGTAGGATTACAGGACTTGTGTCTGATCTTAATTGATCAAGACTTACAACCAAGTCCGCCCTACAAAATGTTGTGAAGGTGAAAACTGGTGCTTAAGGCATCAGTCTTCATTCAATCAACTACCCTTTCGGATTTTATCCGAAGGATTACAAGACTTGTGTCTGATTTACTTGATCAAGACTTACAACCATGTCTGCCCTGCAAAATGTTGCGAAAGTGAAAAATGGTGCTCAAGGCATCAGTCTTCATCCAATCAACTATCATTTCGGATTTTGTTTGAAGGATTACAGGACTTGGTGCCTGATCTTAAGTGATCAAGGCTTACAACCAAGTCAACAATACACGATTTACAAACATTTATATATAAAATAAGCAGACATGAAAATATATTGCAAACAAATATATATATATAGATAAACTTCTGAAAACAAGTTGCTTACAAGTGCTTCGGTAAATCCAAAGCTGATCAAAGGTTACAAGTTACAAAGTTGAAATTAATTTCGGCAGCCGTCAACAAAGGGACAAACAGCCACCGAAGTATAAATGCGACAACAAAATAAATCTACACTACCAAAGCGCATAATGTTTGTACATGGGAGGCTGAAACAAAAGGACTTATGCAAAAGATCAGAGAGGAGGATCAGCTTGAGGCACAACTTTCCGAAGAAAACTGCCTGAATTCCTATGCTTCAGTCTTAGCTTTTTCTTGACGAGCAACTTCGAACATATGAACATCCGACGGCCTAGCAGCTGAAGAACTGTTAGGAGCAGCATGAGATTCTTTAAGAGCCAACTCGGCAATTTTGGCAGCTTTGGCTTCGGCAGCCTCTCTTCGGTCAAGCTTTGCAATCACTTCAATCTCTCGAGCCGAAGGCTCAAGAACTTTTTTTCCACCCTTGGCCAAGAGGTCTTCGACATCCAGCCAAGGGAATGTTGGATCCCGATGTAGAATAAGATGAAGGGCAGCATCCCAACCCTTCGACACTTGTATAGGAACAGGATATAGCAACGCACAAAAATAGGTTTTTGCAACGCAAAAAAGCGCCGGAAAACCCTTTAACGACGCTTCCAAAAGTGCCACACAAGTGGATGCCGCTAGGACCTATTAAGGCGCAATTTGAAAATATCGGTAAAGCCTTACAGAAGCGTGCTACTGTCAAGTACTGCTTTTGCATCTTTTGAAGGCACTTTTTAAGAGGCACTTATTAGCGCCGCTATAGTACAATATGGTGCATTGTTTAGCACCCTAATATGATGCTTGTGAGTGTCGTGACAATTATGATGCCGCACTTTACAGTACTTATTCAGGCGCTATTAAGCATCACAAGTGGTAATGTAGCGCACTTTTACTACCTCCATATATATATATATATATCACTTTTAGTGTCACAATTGTGCATATGCGATAATAACATGATATTTTAAAAAGTATTTTACTACGCATTAGAATTTATGTAAATAGAATAATTCACTGACAAAAAGAACTAAAAATCAAACTCCATAAATTGTGAATTGTTGTTGAGTAACAGACATTGAAATATTTTCAATTACCTTAGTTCATTCCAACAAACTACTACTTAAATCTATACATAAAACACTATTAAAGCCAATAAATGTCTACTACCCATCACTACATAAATCAGTCCATGTGAATGATGCTTTGAATTTCTTTAGTGAGATAACTTTTGAGTTGTCAAAGCATGGCCTGCATCAAATAATATATACAAATGTGCATATATTAGCAACTAACCCAAGAATTCAAATCTTACAATTATATTTAGGAAACTATGATGGGGAAAGTAAGTTATACTGTAAGAAAGCATAAATAAATATACCTTTGAACCGAAAGTCTTTAGAATGCACGACCATATCAAATGAAACTTCAATTGCTAGGCCTACACAAACAAGAATAGAAAAAAGTTACCAACATCACAACATCACTTTTCGACTTGCTCGTTCTTTCATAGTCTTAAGCATAAAAACTGATTTCGCAACCATAACACGATTTATATTTTTCTTGAAGCATCACATAATAAGTTTCAAGTTTGTTTGTTACGAAATCAATCAACACTAAACAATAAACGCAATAAATTATAATTTTCTAGCAGAAATTTCGGTAGAGATACCTTTGTGAATTGGATGAACCATCCCAAAGTGGGACTATTGATAACTTGTTACCTGTTTCAAACATATTCAAAACCAGCAATCTCAATCATTAATTCAAGGTATAACCCAAACAATCATTTTCTTCCATATCCACAACTATAAAGAATCAAGCAAGAACAAACCAATCATTTTTGAATTTATCCGACTATAGTTGCACAATTGCTTGTGTTAAGTGAAGTTAACAAATAAATTCAAATACCACCATCAATTCATACATAGTTGATGAAGTAGAAGTTCATCTCATAATTACAACCAAACACATTGATACGAGAGAAGTAGAAGAGGAAATGTATTTACCTATTTAGGATCAAGATTTTCACACTCTTCCTGTGACTTGGAAACATCAGATTCAGAAGTATAGGCATCAGATTCAGATTCAGATTCATCTGAGAAGGAGATATTATGGTCTTCCAGCTTTCTTTCCACCTTTATAAGGGTTTTTCCTTGCCTTTTCACAAGGTTTATCAACCTTTCTACCTTCCCCTTTAATTGGCGATAATAATGCATAATTGCTGCTTCATCATTAGTGGACATGTTTAGATTACTACAAAACCAAGGTTTAGATGGCTCTCCTACATCTGATTGCTTAATACCTAATCCTAAACCACGGACACGACCATATTGATCTTTTCTCAACACTTTTTAAACTAGATCATTTTCCATCTTTACTTTGTCTCTTTGCTCTGTTGCAATTTTCTTGATTAGATTCTACAAAACATGAAAAATTATTTGATTAGCTATTGAAAAATGGAACATAAATTTTGAAAATACGAAATTAAAATAAAATAAAATAAAATAAAATAAACTAACCGTTATATGTGCTTCTGATTCATGTTGGTGGCATTCTATATAAGTTTCAGTTCATGATGGACTCTTGTTATTTCTTTTTTTTTAAAGCATGCATGTAATACTCCACATTTTCACGTATTTAAGGAGATTTTTGTATTTTATTCGTATAATTTTAATATTTTTATTGATAAATTATGTTCAATAAGAGTATTAAATTAAAAAAATAATAATAATACAAAATAAGCATTAATTAAAAATAATTATTTGTGTTTATAAATAATATTTTATGTTTTATAAAATATTTTAAAAGGCTTCTAAAATAGAATTTTCAAGAGTTTCCTAATTTAAATTGAGGCAAGGGCCTAAATGCAATTTCCACTTGTTAGGATAAGTATGGGCTCTTCCAAATCCTACTTTGGGGCCTAAAAATAACTTTTAAAACCCAAATTTTCAGATTTCATTCATCATAGTTGTTATTTGGATTCCAAAATTTAGAGAATGAAAGAGAGACAATAAAAAAAGAGAGAGGGAATTTTCGAAAAAAAAAAAAATCCAGTTCGGTTTTTCGGAAAAAAAGGGTGATATCGTTTTTTGGGAGTTTGCGCCTCGGGATTCGTGCCCTCGCCACCTCGCTCCATTGTCGGCCACCTCTCCGACCACCTCGCACTTCCTCTCCCTTACGGTATAATTTCAGACTTTAAAAAAACATTCTCCTTCTTTCTTTTTGATTCAATCTTGCAAATTCATGTTCATATTTATGTTTAATCATAATTTATAAGTTTCAATCATGTTTAATGAAGTTATGATTTGTTTTAAAGCATGAATTAATTTGTTGTTCATAAAATTTTAGATTGAAGTTTATAAAGCATGAAAGTTTTGATTTTTATGAGTTTTTTCGATTTAAACTTCAATATTATGATCATGGATTGTTGTTGTGTGAATTTATGATGATTTTACGAAGTTTATATTGATTTTTAAAGGCTTTGAATATAAAATAAATTGCTGTCCAAAATTTGTAGTCATGAAATTCAATAGAATAAATATTATGAACATGTTTTGGCTTATGAAAAATTATTCTAAAGCATAGATTGGTTTCATAAAGATGTTAGTTGAATGTAAAAGAGTTTTGCCATGAATTTACGATGTTTTTATGAGTTTTGCATGGCATTAAAGTTAATTAATAAATCTGAAATTTTTATAAAAACAAGTTAAAATAAGTTTTAAGTGTTCATATTATGCTAGCATGATCACATATTAATTCTTTGATGTTACACATGATTTTTAGTATGTTTCATGAAGTTTAAAAAGTGATTTTAAGCATGTTTAACATGCTGTCCAGATTTTATAAAGTGAATAATTAGGCTTTTAAAGTATGTAATTAGCATGAATTGTTCATATAAATTAAGTAATACATTGTATGATTGATTCATGTTGTTTTTGAATATTTTCAAGGAGTTTTGGTAATAATAAATTGCTGTCCACTTTTCTAAAGTGACATAAAAATTTATATCATGGTATTATGAAGTTTAAGTAAGTCCCGCAAATCAAGTAATATTACAATAGAAAAATTAAAGTGTAGTATGAAATCGAATAGAGACCATATAAGGAATGTTTTAGACAAGTTTCCAATATAGAAGTTAGTTTAGAGTTGTTGTAGAACGTAGTCAAGAAGGTTTTAATTTAGTTTCGGTTTTCTATATGTAGGAGACTTTGATTTAGTCAACTTTTAGAAGTTGTGGCGGAGTACCACTATTTTACAAGGTATGTAAGTACTAAAGACAAATATAAGAATTAGAATACATGCTTGGATGATTTCTATATGATATGAAATATTGTTATGCTTGTTTGAATCATGAATTGGTGTGCATGACAAGTTTAATTAGAAGCATGATTTCGTATTATGTTGGCATTCCATGTTAAATAGCAATATAAATTTTATAAGAATGAATTGGAATGTTATGATTAGTTTAATTTGTCCAAAAGGTTGTTAATAAACAAAGAAAGTTATTTTTAAGTTGGTTAGTTACTTAATCAGCAAGAAAGGTAGTTGTGAATTTTTATTCACATGATTAAAACGAGTTATGAGCAAATATTTTATACATGTTGCCACTCACAGTTTAATGTGTGGTCAAGGAGGAAGTAAATATTTCACCACTCACAGTTAATGTGTGGTAAAGGAAGTTCATTTTAATTAAAGGACACACATAAGATTAATTTTGAATCAACTTAAATTGAAGATAATTAATATGGCTTGCTTGATGTGATGCATGTCTTTATGTGTTGTTGCATATGAGACATAACATTGCGCTGGAATTGATCTATGACCTCTAATTGGAGTACAAGACGTTGTACTCTTTTATATTTGTAATGCGCTGGAATTCCGTCACTTTATGTGACATAGTAATACCTTCTTGGAGTTGCTCTTAAGTTGGTGCCCATTAGGGCAATTTTTAAGGCAAGAAAACCCGTTCAATGCAGAATCCAAATGTTTAAATATAATAATTAATTTTGTTGAGGCTATGCACAGGCGAAATGTTGTCAAAGGTAAGTTGTGTGTATATTTTAGTTCATGCTTTTATGTTGCATAGTCCTTAGTATTTATGTACTCAGCTTTGCTGACTATTTGTTTTGTGTGCATGGCTTTGTCTTGGACTTAGCCCTACAATGACCCACTTGTTGGTGAGCAGTTGTCTAGTATAAGAATAGCTACAGGTACAAGTGGGCATATGTCATTTCATGCTGGGCTGGAGTGAGAGTGCATGCTGTGTTTTGTAAATTATTTTATATTGCTTATGAATTAGTAACTTTTTTTTTGGATGTTATTTATTTTTAAAGATTTTAGATTTGGCTCTAAGGGCCATTAATATGGTTGCGAAGTGTAATAAAGTTTAAAGTTGATTTTTATTTTCAGATTGTTTTGAAGTTTAGTTTTAATTTTGGTTTTTGGTTTTAAGACTTGTGCTGTAGTACTTTGATAAAGGCCTTAGCCGTTATCACGGTGGTGGTAATACTTTGGTTTTTCCGTATTTAAAAGTTTTAATAATTATAATTCTTTAATACTTATAATATGTTTTCCAAAAAAGTATAAAGTAGAAAGTTAGGAAATTCCAGTGTGTTACAAAGTGGTTACCAGAGCTTAGATTTTAAAATAAAATAAATTTTATTTTTGGGGGTACCCTAAGTTTTATTTTTGGAAAGAGGAATTTCTTATTTTGGAAAGTTTTTGAAAATGAAATTTTTCTAAAAATAGTAATTTCTGAAAATGGAAAGTTTTGAAAAATAAATTATGTGTGCAAGTATGCAAGGAATTCAGGTATGTACTATGTGTAATTGCTGGCATATAGGATAGACTTTTTTTGTGTTCTTTCATGCATTAAAGTTCATGTTTAAGGTGTTGCTTATGTGAATAGTTGTCTGTAAAGGAAATCGTATGTTAGCCACAAGACCCCTTTTGTAGAACTGTTAGTTTGTTTTATTTTGGGAAGGATGGACCATTAGTCTTAAGTGTTGGGCAGGATGTCATATAGTATGCTTAGCAAAGACACACAAATAGGAACCTTAGAGAAGAAAGACTACGAAAGTCCACCCAGTATGTTTGGAAAATACAGTTTTACTATTGGTATATGAGTACTGCATTAAAGCTGCCACAATGGGATCAACTTGACCATGTCTCAGCCCTAATTGTTTAGTGCTTGCCCAACCGTTCGCCCTACCTAGAAAACAAGGCAAAGTTTAGCGATTTCCACTTTGCTGGAGGACTTTCGAACTACTCTAAATATAAGGATGCAGGTTGTCAATGGGGTTGTGATTGGAGATTCTTGGACGGGTACATTGCTAGGAAAGGGAAAGAGTATCAGGAGATGAATGCATGTGATGAAACCCCGCCCACACCAAGCCAAGAAGATAGTCAAGGAAGTGAAGACCTGATGGTGAAGGAGACTACTACTAGTTCAAGGACTGATGAGTCAAGGGACAGTTCATGTTATGAAATCGAGAACCCAGATCCAGTAATTTCAGTGTATGTAGATTTGGTAACCGATACCGAAGAGGATGAAGAGGAGTTAGATCCTGAGGAAGAAATGGAAGAAGAAGAAGAAGAAATGGAGGAAGAAATGGAAGTTGATACAAAAGATGATCCAGAATTCATATCAACGAAATATGTGATGTCAAGGGACAAGAAAGATAATGTTAATGTTTAGAGATTTTGTTTAGATATGATTTAGCTAATATTGTTTAATGTTTCTAATGTTTAGTTGAACAGTTTAGATTATTGTTTGCATAAGTGGCAGTGAGCCATGAGAAACGATAAGAGGAGTTAAGTAATAAATTTCTTTTATGAAATAAAGCCTCAAGTGGAATAGAACCAAGGGAATTGTTTTTATTTCTTATGTGCTTTATTCTTATTTTAATGGTTGTGTAAACAATCAAAATAAAGTGAATCATTCGCTCTAAAAGAATGAAATTTCTTTTGTGAGACGAAATAAGAAAGTGTTTTATGTTATAAGCTTATGTTGTTCTAACTTACATTAGACATAATTTAATATAAAAGGTCTTTTCCTCTATAGGAAAAATATAATGGCTGAACGCAACAACAATCAGCTGAATGAAGTAGTGAGGCAGTTAGCTACTATAGTTGAACAGTTAGCTGCCAGAGGAAATGGAAATGGTAGTGACCCTGCTAGGGAACTTTTCAACAAGATTTCTCAAAGTAAGCCACCCACTTACCAAGGAGAGCACAATCCAACTATTCTAGAGAGATGGTTGAGAGAGTTTAATAAGTTGTTTGGGGCAGTTGATTGTCCAGAAGAGGTTAAGGTGAACCATAGTTGAGTGGCTGTAATTAGAGCTTTACTAGGGTTAATTGGGATATGTTTCAGGAGCAAATCCGTAATAAGTTCTATCTTGTGTTCTTTCAGATACAGAAAGCTGAGGAGTTTCTAGAGCTTAAGATGGGAAGTATGTCTGTCACTGAGTACTACTCTAAGTTCATAGAATTGTCTAGGTTTGCTCCCGAGGCTGTAGCAACTGAGAGGTTAAAGGCTAGTCGTTTCGAAAGAGGGTTACCGTTAGACCTTCAGTCACAGTTAGTTGGACAGATATTTAAATCTTTGGATGAGTTATATGGTAGAGCTGTACACCTATATGCCATAGACCAAAAGAAGAAGGAGGTACAGAAGGAAGGTGGGACGAGGGAGAAAAGGAAGGATGGTGGAGGAAACTTCAACTAACAAGGAAATCATGGTGGATTTAAGAAACCTCATTTCAACAATAACTTCTAGGGTAATAGGGGAAACTTTGGGAAGCCTAGCTAGTTCTGAAAATAGTAATAGAGCTCAGATGGCTAGTTTAGGAGGGCGTGTGTATTATGGCAAGTAGTGTCCTAACAATCACCAAGGAAAGGACTGTGCAGGAAACACAGTGACTTGTTAGTTGTGTAACAAACTTGGACACCGTGAGTATGAGTGTTTCTCTAAGAACAAAGGAAAGGAGGGAAAAAATTCTCAAGCTAGAGGGTATTCAGTTGGGGGACAGCAAAAGGGTTTCCAAGGAAATATAGAAGGAAAGGTGACACCTCAAGCCGGAATTAGGAATGGGAGTGGGAACGGAGGAGGACAGACTAAGACCTCAAACACTGGGAAGCTGAATGTGGTGGCTCGAAGTGAGGCTGATGCTAATAAGGATGTGATTACTGGTACTTTTTCTATCCACTCTCTTCCTGTTAGAGTTTTGTTTGATTCTGGTGCAACATATTCTTTTATATCCACTAAGATTCTAGAAAAGTTAATTAAAGCCTGTGTTGGGAAAAGTGAATAGATATGTCAACAGTGTTTCCCTCAGGTCAAGAGGTGCAATGTTCAAAGAGATTTCAAGATGTTCCTATTGAAACTGAGGGAGTGGAGTTTAATGCTAACCTAATCGAGTTTGATTTAGGTGACTTAGAAGTGATCCTAGGGATGGATTGGTTGAGTAAGCATAAGGCTGAGATTCTATGTGAACCACAGAAGATCTCGGTAATGAATAAGGGTAAGAAGGTGAGCTGTTGGAGGGCAGGAAGACCAAAACACAACAAAATAGTGTCAGTAATGAGGTTTGCTAGGTTTGTTAGGAGAGGTTTTCCCATTTACCTTTGTAGTGTGAGAGATGTGGATCATGTTGAGACTGCTAAACCTGAGGATATTGAGGTAGTAAGGGACTTTCTTGACGTATTTCCGGATGAGATTGCGGGGATGCCACCTAAACGAGAAATTGACTTTACTATAGGCTTAGTCCTAGGAACAACACCTATTTTCAAACCACCCTAAAGGATGGCGCCTTCAGGAATGAGTGAGTTGAAGGAGCAGTTACAAGAGTTGTTGGAAAAAGGTTACGTTAGGCCTAGTGCTTCACCTTGGGGAGCACTAGTACTATTTGTGAAGATGAAAAATGGGATTCTGAGGTTATGTATTGATTATAGGGAGCTGAATAAGGCGACAATAAAAAATAAGTATCCTTTACCAAGAATTGATGACTTGTTTGATCAATTAAAAGGAACCACTGTGTTTTCAAAGATTGATTTGAGGTCAGGATACCATCAATTAAGAATTGCTAATGAGGACATACCAAAAACGACTTTTCGTATGAGATATGGGCACTATGAGTTCACTGTTATGCCTTTTGGGTTAACCACTGCCCCAGCAATATTCATGGACTTAATGAATAGAGTTTTTCGACGATTTTTGGATAATTTTGTGGTTGTTTTCGTTGATGACAACTTGGTGTACTCTAAGAGTAAAGAAGAACATGTGGAACATTTGAGAACAATCTTGATGACATTAAGAGAGAATGAATTGTATGCTAAGTTCTCGAAATGTGAGTTCTGGTTGGAGAAAGTAGCATTTTTGGGGCATATTGTGTCTAAAGAGGGAGTTGAAGTAGATCCAGCCAAGATTGAAGCAGTAAAGGAGTGGCCTACAGCTAAGAATGTAACAGATGTACGGAGTTTCTTAGGGTTAGCAGGTTATTATAAGAGGTTTATGAAGGACTTTTCGAGGATCGCTAAACCAATGACGTCGTTAATGAAGAAATACTGTAAGTTTGAGTGGAATGATAAGTGTGAAGAGGCATTTCAGACCTTAAAGGAGCGTTTGATTACAGCTCCAGTGCTGACTTTGCCAGATGTGTGTTAATGCAAAATAGAAAAGTGATTGCATATGCTTCAAGGCAATTGAAACCATACGAGGCAAACTACCCTACTCATGATCTTGAATTAACAGCAATCGTATTTTCTTTAAAAATATGGAGACATTACCTGTGTGGGGTAAAGTGTAGGATATACACGGATCACAAGAGTGTAAAGTACTTTTTCACTCAAAAGGATTTAAACATGAGACAAACGATATGGCTTGAGTTGATCAAGGATTATGACTTAGATATCTAATACCATGAAGGGAAAGCCAACGTGGTAGCAGATGCTTTAAGTCGTAAAACGAAACATGGAGTGAATACCTTGGTGGTTGCTAATGAACTATGTGAGGATATAGAAAGATTAAACTTAGAGATAGTGAAGGAAGGAGATTGGGAAGGAACTCTATGTAATCTTAGTATCCAACCAACAATATTTGAGGAATTTAAGAAGAACCAGGAGGGGGATGTGAAATTGGACATAATTAAGGAAAAGTTGAAAGCACGAAGAGCTATGGACTTTAAGTTTCATGAGGATGGCAGTTTAAGGTATAAAGGAAGGTGGTGTGTACCACAGAAGTGTGAGGATCCGAAACAAAGAATCATGGAGGAGGGTCATAATACCCCGTATTCAGTGCATCGTGGAGGTGGTAAGCTGTATAAGGATTTAAAGAAGATGTATTGGTGGCCTAGGATGAAGAGAGAAGTGGCTGAATTTGTGAGTAAATGTCTTACTTGCCAAAAGGTGAAATTTGAGCATAAGAGACCACAAGGAGAGGTCCAACCACTTCAAATACTAGGATGGAAATGGGATTTCATATTAATGGACTTTGTGACTTGCTTGCCAAAGTCAAAGAATCAAAATGATACTTTATGGGTTTTAGTGGATAGGCTTACTAAGTCAGCGATGTTTATACCCATGAAAGAGACTTGGAAAATGAAGCAACTTGCAAAGGCTGACATAAAATATGTTGTGAGGCTACATGGAGTTCAAACGGATATCGTGTCAGATAGGGTTTCTAGGTTTCTTTCGAAATTCTGGAAAATTGTCCAGGAGAACTTTGGTACAACATTGAAGATGAGTACAGTTTTCCATCCAACAACTGATGGACAAACAGAGAGAACCATACAATCCTTAGAGGACATGCTAGGGCTTGTGTAATGGATTTTCAAGGGAATTGCGAGGGTCACTTGGATCTTGTTGAGTTTTCATACAACAATAGTTACCATGCAAGTATTGGCATGGCACCTTTTGAGATTTTGTAAGGAAGGAAGTGTAGAAGCCCCTTGTGTTTGAATGACATAAGTGAGAATGTGATTCTAGGACCTCAATCGATAAAAGAAACCACAAAGAAAATTAGAGTAATACAAGAAAAGATTCAAGCAGCACAAGATAGACAAAAGTCCTACGCAGACCAAAAACGCAAAGAAGTTGTGTTTGAAGTTGGTGATAAGGTGTTACTTAAGGTATCACTAATGAAAGGAGTAATGAGGTTCGGAAAGAATGGAAAATTGAGCCCAAAAAACATAGGACCTGATATATGTGTTTTATGTTGTGTTTTTTCCTCCTTTTTGGTTGATTCTTGCGTTAAATAGTTAAGTTTGCAGCTTTATTTTGATTAAATATCGTCTTTTGATGGTAAGTTATCTTTTTGGAACGGTTTTAGCATCTTTAGTAGACTTTTAGAGCTTTTTTATGGTTATTTTATGCTTCCTCGGTTGTAACACGTGGTTTTCGGTTTGTTTTATATGTTACAGGAGCGTAATAGGGAGTTATGAAGTCATTAGAAGCTAAAATGGGTCAAAAAGCACTTGCCTCGGGATGCGTGCCGAGTCACGAGAAGCCACGAACGAGGTTCAAAGAGATCGAGCGAAGAACTCAAAAGATCGCTAAAATGTTGCTCAATATATCTCATGCGCGCGCATCATTTCAAGCACCATTCGATCTATGCGCCCACAATATAGATCATAGATCTCACACTGGCCAAACCTGACCACCTACGGGCGCAGGGAACAAAGGTCTTTTGACCTATGTGGGCGTAGGTGCTACGAATTTTGATCCGTTTGACTTTTCTTCGTGGTTTTTCTTCGTGGGTTTATTTTAATTAAAAATCTCTCTATGTAAATGGGGCACGACCCTAACTAGTTTTTGGCATATTTTAAGACTTAGGAATCCTAAAACTCATTTCTCTCTATAATTTAGATGTGGTTAGTTTGTTCTTCACAATTCAGATTTCAATTGATGCAATTGAATCATTCTTTTGGCATTTTCTTTCCTGATGCTTCTCAATTATCTTTAGTTCATAAATCTCTTTAGTTTGTTAGTTTTTAGTTTACTTTAATTAGTTTAGTTACTTTAGTTCTTAGTTTAGTTTTGTTAGTAATTAATTTAGTTTTAATTCTAGTTTTTATTAGTTTATGATTATGAATATGTTATTTGAATTTGTTCTTGTTTTAGTTCCTTTAATCATGAGTGAGTAGTCTTTTTCTCTAGGGTTAGGGGATCTATGATCATGTTATGAGTTTATTTTTTGTTCATTAATTAATTCTTGGCTTTTAATTGAATTCCTATTATTGATTTCTATTGATTGCAATTAGATTGTGGCCAGATTTAATTGTAATTTAGGTTATTGTTGAAATCGAGGCCGAGAGGTAAGATTACCACAATTAGACCACTAAATAATAGGCAAAAACGAATTTATGCGAGCGGAAGCCGGTAAAGGAGTATTGAGGGAGTCTAAGTTCGAGAGAGTTAGTGAGCCCTAGTTCAATGTATGCCAATGAATTGATTAGTGAGTGTTTAATGAGTTTGTTGATTGATCATAGTTAACGGATTGCCTAAGGTTTCCATTATAAGAGCTTATTTCGTAATTTCCTGTCATTTTCCTTAGTTTTAGTGTTTGTCTTCTTAGTTTTAGTAGTGTTTACCGAACTTTCCACCAAGGCCCCTTATACATTTTAGACTTTTTAGAACTAATAGGATTTAATAGCTTCCCTGAGGATTCAATCCCTACTTCCCTACATGTATTAGTTAGAGTTGTTCGTTTATTTTTGAGAGGTGCGCGATAGTCTTGTTCAAATTTTGGCGCCGTTGCCGGGGAGGCAATTTTTAATTCTATTAGTCGGGTTTAAAGTGTTTCTTTTGATTTTATTTTTGTTTTATTTCCTCATCTCAAGGAACCTTCACGTTCTTTGAGGTAATTCTCATTTCTGTTTTGAGTTTCGATTCCGTGCAGGCATTAGGTTTTATGCCGGTTTGGATTGATCCTGAAACGGAAAGATCATTGCATAAGAAGAGTCGTAGAAGGAAGTGGAGCTTACGAAGAGTCATTCTTTCTAAACGAACACTGGTTGATTTAACACAACTTTTTGCTGAGTTGAATATTTCCAATAGTTCAGATACGAAAGAGATGGAAGAATCATAGTTCAGCGAGAGCAACATACCATGGAATGATGCACCACTGCCACCGCCGCTGCCACCACCAGCGGCGAGGTCCTTAAAAGACTATTCTCAGCCGAGTTCTGCAATAGTGGGAGGTGGTTACCGAGTTCCTAATATAGAGGCTCTGAATTTTGAATTGAAACCAGCTTTGGTGAACATGGTAGAAAGGAATCAGTTTGCAGGAACATTGAAAGAAGATCCAAATTTGCAGTTAAATAACTTCATTCAGTAATGCAATACAATTAAGCAAGCTGGTGTATCTCAAGATTATATACGATGTATGATGTTCCCATTCTCATTAAAGGAAAAAGCTCGTTCTCTGTTGAATGGTCTAAACATGGATACTATCAACTGTTGGGATGACTTGGCTCTTGCTTTTCAAAGGAAGTACTTTTTCTCGAGAGAACCGCACAACTTAGGAGTCAAATTACGAATTTCAATCAAGAGACCGATGAAACTCTTTATGATGCACGGGAGAGGTTTAAAGAGTTGTTGGGAATGTGCCCTCATCATGGACTTGAGAAGTGGTTTTTAGTGCAATCTTTCTATAATGGTTTGGGTAATGAGAGTAGAACATTGCTTGATTCTACTGCTAGTGGTCGATTTATGAACCAAGAAGTCAATGCTGCTTATGATTTAATTGAGGAGATCGCCATTCATAATTCTCAATTCGGCAATCCTAGAGGACATGCTAAGAGAGGAGGAAAAAATGTGGTAGATGATAAATATGAGAGTTTGGCTTTAGAAATCAAGGCAATCCATGAGAAGCTAGACAAGATCAACACACCATCCTCTAACCCAATGACGGTAACTGCAATGGCTGCACTTCGGGAGCTGATATGTGTGGTTTTTATAGTGTTTTTCCCCTTGCTTCGAGTCAATTTTATGCCTAGAAGTTGTTAATCTGGCTTTATTTTAGCTCATTCGATGTTCTTTAGCTAATTTGAAGTGTCTCGTCAAGTTTGATTAATTTCCGGCAATTTTAGAGCATTTTAGTTGATTTTTATCATCCACGGTTGTTATGCTCGGTTTTGGTATGTTTTGTAATTTCAGGCACGAAAACCGAGGCTCAGAACGAAGCCGGAAAGCTTAGACGGGATAAGAA
>PYUH01000004.1:958311-1071098 GCA_016808085.1 Suaeda aralocaspica
TGGTAATTGTTGAATTTGATGCCGAGAGGTAAAAATACCACAATAAGACCACTGAATAATAGGCGGAATTAGTCTAGGCATGAGCGAGAGCCGCTAGATGAGTTTCGAGGGAGTCTAGATTCGAGAGAATTAGTGAGCCCTAATTTGACGATAGTTGTGAGATTGAGCGATCTTTGTTAGTGAATCCATTAGTTGTTCTTGGTGACCCGAATGACCCTAGGCTTAGTTTATTGATTTAATTCTTCGTCATTTCCAGTAATTAGTTAGTAATTAGTCAATAGTCAGTTAGCTAGTCAATACTTCTCGACCAAGGCTCTTTACACAGTTTAAGCTTTTTAGAACTAATAGAGTTTAACTGCTTCCTTGAGGATTCGATCCTTACTACCCTAGCTACATTAGTTAGTGTCGTTTGGTTTACTTTTGATAGGTGTGCGATAGCCTGTTCAGGAGCTATAGATATCTTCTGTGATTTCTGCGGGTCATTTGGGCATAGTAGGCAAGCATGCCATAGTTCTATGGAGATAGTATGTGCATTTCAAGCTTACAAGAATAATCCATTCTCCAACACATACAATCTAGGTTGGAAAGATCATCCATACTTCTCCTACAAGAATACTAGGAATGCTCAAAATCCGCACCAGATTCTTGTGCTAAATAGTTAAGTTTGTGGCTTTGTTTTGATTAAATATCGTCTTTCGATGTTAGGTTATGTTTTTGGAACGGTTTTAGCATCTTTAGTAGACTTTTAGAGCCTTTATATGGATATTTTATGCTTACTCGGTTGTTACGCGTGGTTTTCGGTTTGTTTTATATGTTACAGGAGTGTAATAGGGAGTTATGAAGTCATTAGAAGCTAAAATGGGTCAAAAAGTACTTGCCTCGGGATGCGTGCCGAGTCACGAGAAGCCACGAACGAGATTCGAAGAGATCGAGCAAAGAACTCAAAAGATCGTCAAAATGTTGCTCATTATATCTCATGCGGGCACAACCTTTAAAGCACCATTGGATCTATGCCCCCGCAACATAGATTAGAGATCTCACACAGGCCAAACTTGACCATCTACGGGCGCAGGGAACAAAGGTCTTTTGACCTATACGGGCGCAGGTGCTACGGATTTTGATCCGTTCGGCTTTTCTTCGCAGTTTTGCTTCGTGGTTTTATTTTAATTAAAAACCTAATCCTATAAATACTCTATATAAAGGGGGCACGACCCTAACTAGTTTTTGGCATATTTTAGGACTTAGGAATTGTAAAACTCTTTTCTCTCGAGAATTTAGAAGTGGTTAGTGTGTTCTTGATAATTCAGATTTCAATTATTGCAATTCAATCATTCTTTTTGTAATTTCATTCCTTATGCTTTTCAATTCTCTTTAGTTCATGAATCTCTTTAGTTTGTTAGTTTTTAGGTTAGTTTAATTAGTTTAGTTATTTTAGTTCTTAATTTAGTTTTATTAGTAACTAATTTAGTTTTAATTCTACTTTTTATTAGTTTATGATTATGAATATGTTATTTGAATTTGTTCTTGTTTTAGTTCCTTTAATCATTAGTGAGTAGTCTTTTTCTCTAGGGTTAGGGGATCTATGATCATGTTATGAGTTTACTTTAGGTTCATTAATTGATTCTTTGCTTTTAATTGAATTCCTATTATTGACTTCTATTGATTGTAATTAGATTGTGGCCAGTTTAATTGTAAGTTAGGTTATTGTCGAAATCGAGGCCGAGAGGTAAGATCACCACAATTAGACCACTAAATAATAGGCAAAAACACATTTATGCGAGCGAGAGTCGGTATAGGAGTTTTGAGGTAGTCTAAGTTCGAGAGAATTAGTGAGCCCTTGTTCAAAGTATGTCAATGAATTGATTAGTGAGTGTTTAATGAGCTTGTTGATTAATCATCGTGAACCGTTTGCCCAAGGTTTCCATTATAAGAGTTTAATTCGTAATTTCCCATCATTTTCCTTAGTTTTAGTGTTTGTCATCTTAGTTTTAGTATTCTTTACCGAACTTTCCACCAAGGCCCCTTATACATTTTAGACTTTTTAGAACTAATAGGATTTAATAGATTCCCGGAGGATTCGATTCCTACTTCCGTAGCTATATTAGTTAGAGTTGTTCGGTTATTTTTGAGAGGTGCACGATAGCCTTGTTCATGACCTTATGAGAACTTGCAAAGGGTTTGAAAAGTAGATAAGTTAGCATTACCAATGGAGTTGTGCAAGGTTTACAATGTCTTTCATGTGTGTCAACTAAGGAAGTATGTTCCAAATGAGTCACATGTGTTACAGCCTGAAACAATAGAGCTAGACCAAAGTGTGAACTATGAGGAGAGGCCAATTAAGATCCTAGACTGTCAAGTCAGGGATACCTGTAGAAAAAGTGTCAAAATAGTAAAGGTGTTGTGGTCTAACCAAGATACCGAAGAAGCTACTTGGGAAGCTGAAGATATGATAAAGTACCCAGAGCTATTTCAGGTTAGTAGGTAGAGTTACGGGGACGTAACTCAATTTTTAAGGGGGGTAGAAAGCGACCTGTTTTTCGCACGTTTTACCCTCAATGTTGCAAGTTTTTTTTATGAGTTTCTACGACTTTTCAGTAAGAGTTTTATGTTTTTCTACTAAAATGTTGTCAAGTAAGTGTGTAAGGTCTACAACAACATAGTATTATAATAAGAAAGTTTGAAGTAAATGTAGTCTCTATTCAAATTCCATACACTAATCACGACGAAACTTCTTTTAAGGGGGGTAGACTGTAATACCCCGCATTTTCACGTATTTTAACGAGGTATTTTTGTATTTTATTCGTATAATTTTAATATTTTTATTAAAAAATTATGTTCAATAAAAATATTAAATAGAAAATAATAATAATAATAATAATACAAAATAAGTTTTAATTAAAAATAATTACTTGTGTTTATAAATAATATTTTATGTTTTATAAAATATTTTAAAAGGCTTCTGAAAATAGAGTTTTAAGAGTTTCCTAATTTATTTTGAGGCAAGGCCCTAAAGGTAATTTCCACTTATTAGGATAAGTATGGGCTTTTCCAAATCCTAGTTTGGGGCCTATAAATACCCTTAAAAACCCAAATTCTCAGATTTCATTCATCATAGTTGTCATTAGGATTCCAAAATTGAGAGAGATAGATAGAAAGAGAGAGAGAGAGAAAGAGAGAGAGAGNGGGGAAAGAAGAAAGAGAGGGGGGGGGAGGGGGGGGGGGGAATTTTCGAAAAAAATTCAGTTCGGTTTTTCGAAAAAAAAGGGTGACATCCTTTTTTTGGGATTTCATGTCCCCTCGTCACCTCACGCCATCGGCGACCACCTCGTCGACTACCTTGCACCTCCTCCCCCTTTCGGTATAATTTTGGACTTTTAAAAAAATATTCTCCTTCTTTCTTTTTGATTCAATCTTGCAAATTCATGTTCATATATATGTTTAATCATGATTTTATAAGTTTCAATCATGTTTTATGAAGTTATGATTTGTTTTAAAGCATGAATTAATTTGTTTTTCGTGAAATTTTAGATTAGAGTTTATAAAGCATGGAAGTTTTGATTTTTCTGAGTTTTTACAATTTAAACTTCAATATTATGATCATGAATTGTTGTTGTGTGAATTTATGATGATTTTATAAAGTTTAGATTGATTTTTAAAGGCTTTGAACATAAAATAAATTGCTGTCCAAATTTTGTAGTCATTAAATTCAATGGAATAAATATTATAAACATGTATTGGCTTATGAAAAATTATTCTAAAGCATAGATTGATTTCATAAAGATGTTAGTTGATTGTAAAAAGGTTTTGCTATGAATTTATGATGTTTATATGAGTTTTGCATGGCATCAAAGTTAATTAATAAATCTGAAATTTTTATACAAACAAGTTAATATAAGTTTGTTAATAAAGAAAGGAAGTTATTTTTAAGTTGGTTAGTTACTTTATCAACAAGAAAGGTAGTTGTGAATTTTTATTCACATGATTAAAAGGAGTTATGAGCAAATATTTTATACATGTTGCCACTTACAGTTTAATGTGTGGTCAAGGAGGAAGTAAATATTTAGCCACTCACAGTGAATGAGTGGTAAAGGAAGTTCAGTTTAATTAAAGGACACACGTAAGATTAATTTTGAATCACCTTAAATTGAAGATCATTAATATGGCTTGCTTGATGTGATGCATGTCTTTATGTGTTGTTTCATATGAGACATAACATTGCTAAACCGGTTAATCACGTAAAGTGTAAGAGGATTTGCATCAAAACTCTTGGAACGTATATACCTTGAGTATGAACAATAAGGGGAGTCGTATGGAACAATGATCTATGACTTCTAATTTGAATACAAGACGTTTACTCTTTTAATGCGCTGGAATTCCGTTGTTTGATGTGACATAGTAATACCTTCTTGGATTTCCTCCCAAGTTGGTGCCCATTAGGGCTATTTTTAAGGAAAAGAAACCCGTTCGATGCAAAATCCAAAAGTTTAAATATAATAATTAATTTTGTTGAGTCTATGCACAGGTGAAAGGTTGTCGAAGGTAAGTTGTGTGTATGTTTTAGTTCATATTGTTCTGTTGCATAGTATTTAGTAGTTATGTACTCAGCTTTGTTGACTGTTTGTTTTTGTGTGCATGGCTTTGTCTTGGACTTGGTCCTACAATGACCCACTTGTTGGTGAGTAGTTGTCTAGTATAAGAATACGTACAGGTACAAGTGGGCATATGTCATTTCATGCATGGTTAGAGTGAGAGTGCTTGATGTGTTTTGTAGATTATTTTATATTGCTTATGAATTACTAACTTTTTTATGGATGTTGTTTATTTTTAAAGATTTTAGATTTGGTTTTAAGGGCCATTAATATGGTTCTGAAGTGTAATAAAGTTTAAAGTTGATTTTTATTTTGAGATTGTTTTGAACATTAGTTTTAATTTTGGTTTTTGGTTTTAAGACTTCCGCTGTAGTACTTTAATAAATGCCTTAGCCATTATCACGATGGCGGTAATACTTTGGTTTTTCAGTATTTAGAAGTTTTAATAAAAAACATAGGAGCGAGGTGGCCAGTGGTGGCGAGGGCTCCGGCGCAGCACGAACTCCAAGAATAAAAAACGAACTTCTCTTTTTGATTTTTCGTAAAAACCGAGCAAAGAATTTTTTTTTCCCCTAAAACTTGCTCCTCTTTATTTTTTCTCTCTCTTTTTGTCTCTAGATTTTGGAATCCTGATGACAATTACGTGGGGTGAAATCTTAAAATTTGAGTTTTATAGAGTATTTATAAGACCAAAAGTAGGAATTGGTAAAGCCCGTACTTATCCTAAAAAGTGAAAATTACCTTTAGGCCCTTGCCTCAAAATAAATTAGAAAACTCTTGAAAATTCTATTTTTAGAAGCCTTTTAAAATATTTTATAAACATAAAATATTATTTATAAACACAAATAACTATTTTTAATTAAAGCTTTTTTAGTACTTTTATTATTTTTTTTCCATTTAATATTTGTATTGAACACAATTTTTCAATAAAAATATTTTTAGTTTATTACACGTATAAAATAAAAATATGCTTCCTTAAAATACGTGAAAATGTGGGGTATTAACGCCTACCCCCCTTAAAAGAAGTTTCGTCCTGAAACTTTGTGTAGATTAGTGTATGGAATTTGAATAGAGACTACTTTTACTTTAAACTTTCTTATTAAAATACTATGTTGTTGTAGATCTTAGTCACTTACTCGACAAATTTTTAGTTGACAAACTTAAACTTGTAATGGAAAGTCGTAGAAACTCATACAAACTTGCAAAATTGAGGGTAAAAACGCGTGAAAATTAGGTCGCTTTCCCCCCTTAAAAATCGAGTTCCCTCCCCGTAACTCTACTTACTAACCTGAAATAACTCTGGATACTTTTCTCTCATCATATCTTCAGTTTCCCAAGTAACTTCTTCGGTTTCTTGGTTAGACCACAACACCTTCACTATTTTGACACTTTTTCTACGAGTACCCCTGACTTTTCTATCTAGGATCTTAATTGGCTTCTCTTCATAGGTCAAATGTTGGTCTAACTCTATTGTTTCAGGCTGTAACTCATGTGACTCATCTTGAACATACATCCTTAGTTGAGACACGTGAAAGACATTGTGAACCTTGCTCAACTCCATTGGTAATGCTAACTTATAGGCTACTTTTCCAACCCTTTGCAAGATCTCATAGGGTTCTATGTACTTTGGGCTCAATTTTCCTTCCTTTTCGGACCTCATTACCCCTTTCATTGGTGATACCTTAAGTAACACCTTATCGCCAACTTCAAACACAACCTCTTGGCATTTTTGGTCCGCATAGGACTTTTGGCTATCTTATGCTGCTTGAATCTTTGCTTGTATTACCCTTATTTTATCCGTGGTTTCTTCAATCAATTGAGGTCCTAGAATCACTGTCTCACTTATGTCATTCCAACACAAGGAACTTCTACACTTCCGCCGATACAAAGCCTCAAAAGGTGCCATGCCAATACTTGCATGGTAGCTATTGTTGTACGAAAACTCAATGAGATCTAAGTGATTCTCCCAATTCTTAAAAATCCATTGCACAAGCCCTTAGCACGTCCTCTAAGGTTTGTATGGTTCTCTCTGTTTGTCCATCAGTTGTTGGATGGAAAGTTGTACTCATCTTCAATGTTGTACCAAAGTTTTCCTGGACACTTTTCCATAATTTCGAAAGAAACCTAGAATCTCTATATGACACAATATCCTTTGGAACTCCATGGAGCCTCACAACATGTCGTATGTAAGCCTTTGCAAGTTGTTCCATTTTCCAAGTCACTTTCATGGGTATAAACACCGCTGACTTAGTAAGCCTATCCACTACAACCCATATGGTATCATTTTGATTTCTCGACTTTGGCAAGCAAGTCACAAAGTCCATTGATATGCAATCCCATTTCCATCCTTGTATTTCAAGTGGTTGGAACTCTCCTTCTGGTCTCTTATTCTCAAATTTCACCTTTTGACAAGCAAGACAATTGCTCACAAATTCATCCACTTCTCTTTTCATCCTAGGCCACCAATACATCTTCTTTAAATACTTATAGAGCTTATCACCTCCAGGATGCAATGAATACGGGGTATTATGACCCTCCTCCATGATTCTTTGTTTCAGATCCTCACATTTCTGTGGTAAACACCACCTTCCTTTATACCTTAAACTTCCATCCTTATGGATCTTAAAGTCCACAACTTTTCCTACTTTCAACTTTTCCTTAATTTTGTCCAATTTCACGGTTCTTTTTAATTTCCACAAATATTGTTGGTTGGATATTATGTTTACAAAGAATTCCTTCCGCAATATAATACCCCTCAGTGGCTTTAACAAACCATTTGGGGTTAATTCTGGATGACAGTAGTCCACTATTTTCAAACGGGTTATCCCATGGTAGTTCCCTGTCGTTTAATGGCCTTTCGGGGGCCACATCACCAAAACCAACAGAAGTGCTATGCTCCCCACTTGGACCAACACTTCAGATCGGTACAGCAGGAATCATATTTTCAAAAGTCCCAATCCGGCCTTCACCAGCACTGACTAGTGGTGTTCCTAAACAGGGTTCATCTAGTGGCTCACTTCTGCGAGCATTTCTAAGTTCCTCATCTAACGTGGGTTGTCTTCTAGTTTTTGGTGCCATTATTCAGAATAACTTTCAAAACGAAGAAGGGTTTTGAAGCAATCAACTAAAGTCTAATAGTCCGAAAAAGTCCAAAAAGTTGACGAAATCGGGAAAACAAGTTAATTTACCGCTAAAACAGGACGAAAGCAAATCAAATTACCTTTATCTGAAACTAGAGACGAAGGCGATCAACTTATTGGAGTTCGTTTTCTAAAACAAGATCTAGAAATTTCTGGGGAAGTAAAAAGTATGGCTTGCAAGAGGAGAGAAAGAGAGTGTGTTTTTCAGAGAGTTTGTGAATAAAGAAACCTCCAAAATTTCCCACTCCTCCACTATTTAAAGGGTCAATGATTAAATACAAAAAATCACCCTTGAAAACCGCACGTTATTGTTCGCTGATTTCAAAGGGCATTTAAAACTCAAACCTGCCACCTCAAAAAAATTCGAATCCTCTCAAATTCCCGCCAAAATTTTTTAAATATTATACAAGTACAAACACCTACTTCGGACAAAGTCCGAAATAGGTATTGGGGGTCCAGTTGTTTGGGTACCCAAGTACCTGTACTTGGGCCCAAGGGAATTCGAATGGGCCAAGCCCAATTAAGTAAAAGACACAAACAACTCACATTTATATACAATACAAAGGCCAAGCCCACACAAACATATGGTCAGGCCTGTTGAGTTCCTAACTTGCGTTTTGAATGATGACAAACTACATTAAACTATCATATTGTATGCAAATTTCTGTTTGCATGTGCAGGTAATAAAGAACAAGTTCAAAGGATGATAAGATGAAGCTCATGAATCAAAGTCTTGAAGTTTGCATGAAGACCAAGTTCATAGAGTCATATTCTTAGGTCTTAGATGCAATGTAAGTGGTATGAAGGTTTATAGATGTATTATAAAGGTTGATATTAGAGAAATGAACTAATTGTGGATGGCAAGGAACCTTGGTTGCTTGTCATAGACAATCACAAGTAAACTTGGCTGACTGGAACAATCTGGAAACAATGCTGAACAAGTCCTCTTGAGTTTACTTTATACATTTGTATTTTAGGAAAGAAATACACGGATGCTTGGTTTGGTATGCAAGTAAGATATCCTTAAGTATGGAAAGTATGTTATATTATATTGTAGTGATATTATTTGATCTCAAATAAAATCAGTGAGAATATTTTCCGTGGAAGTACTTCCATAATCCTGAGGAAAATATTCTCTTGCCATATTCCATAACATACTAGCGAAAGGCTTATTTAAAGAAATCTGCTAGCATACAAACCTAAAACCTTTGCACGAATAATAAATTAAGAACATAGATTGCAAAAGTTCTCTCTCTAAGTCCTAACCTAGCATAAACCCTATGCTACTACCACATTAATGTCTTAATTTACTCTGTTGTGTAAGAATTTAGACTAATTATTATTGAGGGACAAAGTGTTGTAATTTGAGCATTCTGTCAGTTCAGTTTGCTGGGGAAGTTGATCAAGGATCATCTTTATTTGAACCTTCATAGTTGAAGGTTGAGTCGAACTTCCACAGGTGGAAGTTGGGGAATCATCTTGTGCATAGGTGCATAAATGATTGTGTGTAATTCTTTTTGTTATTTTGAGTTTATTAATAAAAGGAGTGAGTGAGTGGAGGACATAGGATTATTAGAAGTCGAACCTCGTTAAGTCTTAGTGTTGTTTATTTTTTATTGCATTTTTATTACCACTGCTTGAGAACTGGTTCTTAACTGTTCCCACAATAAATCGAAAAATTTACAACAATCTCACAACACTCAATTCACCCCCCCCCCCTCTTGAGTGTCACTTGCACTTTCATTTGGTATTAGAGCCTAACTTCTTGAAAGGGTAACACCTACAGAAGGAGAAAAGGTGAATACTCAAGAGATAATGAACGTGAATGGTGGATCAAGGATGCTCAAATTCAATGCAACAAATTATCCTTGGCAGAAGATCTGCATGCAGAAATTTATCATTGTTACTGACTATGAGTGCTGGATGATAGTTAAGAATGGTCCATAGAAGGTGAAAAACAACACAGATGGCACAGAGAAGGAGAGTGAACATAATAGCACAGATCTGAAGACACTCGAGAAGAATGCCAAGGCTATGTCACTTCTTCAACAAGGCATTGCTGATAACAAGGTAACCCGTATTTTAGCATGCTCTACTACTAAGGAAATATGGGAAACTCTAGAGTTAGCCTATAGAGGCATCAGTGAAGTCAGAACATCTAAGGTTGATATGCTTATGTCTAAATATGAAACTTTTGATATGAATCGAGATGAAATTATGAAAGATATGTATACTCTCTTTATGTCAATTATTAATGAGCTTAAATCTCATGGAAAAAATTTCACTAGTGAAGATCTGCTTAGGAAAATTATGAGATGCTTGACAAGTAAATGGCAGCCTAAGGTAACTACACTTCAAGAGGCCAAGGATCTATCTACTTTAACTGTGGAATAGGTTATTGGGTCGTTAATGACTCACGAGATGTTAGTGAGCTCAATGGAGGAAAGTACAACCATAAGCCGAGGGTTGGCCTTGAAGGGAGAAGAAAACAAAGAAAATAGGGTTAAAGAAAAAAGGCAACACAAAGAAGACCAGTACCAACACTTGTTGTTTCAAATGTGGTGAAACTGGTCATATGATCAAGGACTGTCCAACATGGAAAACTGACAAGGGAGGACCAATGGAGAAAAAGATGACAAAGGGAGCCATGCTTGCTGCCTGGGGTGATTCTGACTCAGGTGCTGAAAGTGAGGAGGACAAGGCTCTAGTTTGTGTGACTACACTGTTTGGACAAGTGGACCAGAGGCAGACCAGTTCTGGAAAGAAGGGACACATATGTCTCATGGCAGGAAGCAGCTCTTTTGATGAAGAACAGGTAACTATTTCTGATATGTAAGAACAAATGAGATATTGTGATAGAGATGAGTTACTAGGTAATGCTTCTTATAAGGCTAACAAAAACAAATGAGATTCTGCTATTGAACAAAATGCTAAAGGTAATGCTGCTTATAAGGCTAACAAAAAGAAGCTAAGAGAAGTAACTCGAGATCTAGACCTTAGTGAGCGCAGTTCAGCTGATCTTGAATTTATTTGTACAGAATTGAAAGAAAAAATTTCAGAGCTTGAAATATGTTTGGATCAGAAGAATATAAAACTTGAGATGCTAAAACCTAAATCAGTCTTTTCAAAAACATATTTTTATCAAAATAATGAAAGAGGTTTTAGTAAGCTTAAGGAGGCAGACGTTGAAGGAATTAATTTCGAATTACTTAAACAGAAAACCTTCACTCTAGAACATTCTGACTTGATTTTATCTTATAACTATATGACTGATGATGTGGAAGAATTTTTTAAAGAGTATGTAGATCTAAAAGCTTCTCTAGCTAGCACAAGTGGTCCTACTGTTAATGTCGATAACTTATATTTGGAATATGAGGGTAAGCTCTGTGATTTACAAGCTTAAATATCTAAGTTAAAGAAAAATATGAACACTAAAGTTGCTTTAGGTAATCAAGGTGTTGATATTGAATCTTTACATTTGGAATATGAAACTAAAATTTGTGATCTTCAAGTTGATATATTCCAACTAAAGTAAGGCAAGAACACCCAGACAACTTCTGAACAAGATTCTGAAATGGTTTCAAAACTTAAGGATGAGCTTCATAGGGCAAAGTTGGACCTTGCCATTGCTGCAGAGTATAATGAAGCTCAGCTTAAGAAACTTGAAATCAAGGAACATGATTTGAGTGACTGCCTAAGACAGATGAACAGGTTGCTCGATGCCCAAAGTACTCTAAACATCCTGACCTCACAATCTGGCAATCCTATAAGGTATAGATTAGGGTATTCCGGAAGTATCTCCCAACAGTCTCAAAAGTTGGGAAGAGATGAGACTTATATTTCTTAATTCAAGAAAGCCAAGTACGCTTTTACAAATGACATGCATGTATGCACCTATTATGGTAAGAACAAACATGTAATTGAGACTTGCTGGTCAAAGCAAAAACATGATAAAAAAAATCAGTCTCACGTTTAAAAGGTTCATAATCAAAGAGTTACACACATAATTGGTCTAAAAATGGAAAACATGATAAAACAAGGAAAACAGATGTAAAACAAATCTGCGTTAGAACGAACAATATCAAACCAGTTCCTAATGACAAGGAACCCAAGAAAATCTGGGTTCCTAAAACTAAACCTTGATTTGTTTGTGCAGGTTAGAGTGAAAGGAAAGCCATATTAGTATTTGGATAGTGGTTGTTCAAGACACATGTCAGGAGATAAAAGTCAATTTGTTTCACTCGTAGCCTTTGAAGGAGGAAGTGTCACCTTTGGAGACAACAACAAAGATTTAATCAAAGGTATAGGTAAGGTTGGTAAGACACTTTCTCAGGAGATTGATAATGTGTACTTTATTGAAGGTTTGAAACATAACCTCTTGAGCATATCTCAGCTATGTGACAAAGGAAACCATGTTGAATTTGAAACCAATATTTGTCACATAGCAACACTGAAACAAAGGAACTGGCCTGTAAGGGGTTTCGACACAATAATGTTTACATAACATTCTTGAGTCAGATTCCTAAAACCAGTGCCATTTGTCTCAGTGTTGTAGAGGATGACCATTGGATATGGCACAAGAGACTTCGACATGTAAGTTTTTCTTTGTTAAATAAAATACAATCTCAGGACTTAGTTATAGGATTACCTAACATTAAGTTTGTAGTAGATCATATTTTCCATGAGTGTGCTAAATGTAAGCATGTCAAGTCCTCTTTTCAGCCAAAGAGGGTGATAAGCACCTCTATCCCATTCGAAATTGTGCACATGGATTTGTGTGGGCCCATGCGTGTACAAGGTAGAAATGGTCATGGTTATGTGTTTGTATTAGTTGATGATTACTCTCGTTATACTTGGACAGTCTTTCTAAAATTTAAACTTTTGAAGAATTTGAAATCCTGATAAAACAGGTCTAAAACAAGATTAATCATCAACTGGTCTCTATCCGGTCTGATCATGGTTCTGAATTTGACAATGTCAGCTTTGTAACCTACTGTAATGATCATGGTGTATCTCACAATTTTGCAGCTCCCCGAACTCCACAACAAAATGGAGTTGTTGAAAGGAAAAATCGCACTCTAGAAGAAATGGCAAGAACAATGCTTCTAGATAGCGGTTTACGTCAAAAATTCTAGGCTAAAGCTGTGAGTATTGCGTGCTATATTTTAAATAGGGTAATGTTGAGAATTCTACTAAAGAAAACACCTTATGAGCTCCTTAGGGGAAGGAAACCAAACATTGCACATTTACGCGTTTTTTGGTGCAAGTATCCGTGTCCTATTTGATGAAACTAACATGTTAAGCAAGAATGTGCAGGTTAATGATGCTGATGAGTTTGAAATTGGCATGCTGAACTTTACAGGAGCTAAAGAAGGAGAAGGTGTTGAGCCAAACTCACCACACAACTCTCCTAGAGAGGAAGATTCTGGTCCAGCACAGAATCAGGTAGCTCAAGAGGTAAGAGAAGGAGATAGCGACTCAGAGGCTCATCCACATGAAGAAGATGCACTTGAGACCACTATGGGACCTGGTTCACCTGTTCAAAGCAACAATGAGACAAGGGGAACAAGTACAGGAACCAGTTCAACATTAGGAGGCACAAAGGTACACTTTGATATGAACAAAAGTTTTAAGTATAAGTCCTCTCATCCCTCGGATGTTATAATTGGTGATATTAACAAGAGGGTGCAAATAAGGAATTCTACTTTACAAAACTATTGTGCTTTCTATTCCTTTGTTTCAAATGTTGAACCAACTGATTATAAGGTTTCTTTAATGGATCCAAATTGGGTTCTAGCCATGCAATATGAACTCAATTTGTTTGAGAGAAATCAAGTTTGGAATCTTGAACCCAAGAAGGAAAACATGTCAGTTATTACAACTAAGTGGGTGTTCAGGGCAGAACAAATTGGTCGATTCAAGTATTATAGTTAGAAACAAGGCTAGGCTAGTGGTTCAAAGGTTTAATCAACAGGAAGGAATTGATTATGATGAAACCTTTGCTCCTGTAGCTAGGCTTGAAGCAATCAAGATTTTAATTCTTTTGCTACCCGTATGAACTTCAAACTCTTCCAAATGGACATTAAGACGTCCTTTCTTAATGGTTATTTGAAAGAAGTTGTTTATGTGGAATAACCCCCTAGATTTGAGAATACTGACTTGCCAAAACATGTTTTTAAACTTGATAAAGCTCTTTATGGTCTCAAACAAGCTCATAGAGCATGTTATGATAGACTTTCCAATTTTCTGTTAGAAAATGGATATAAGAGAGGTTCAGTGGACGAGACACTATTCTTAAAGGAAAGGGGAACTGATCTGTTAGTGGTTCAGATACATGTTGATGATATTTTGTTCGGAGCTAGTAATCCTAATTTGTGTAATGAATTTGCAGATTTGATAAAAAGTGAATTTGAGATGAGTATGATGGGAGAACTTGGATTCTTCCTAGGGCTTTAGATCAAGCAAACCAAGGACGGAATCATGATTCATCAGCAGAAGTACCTAAAGTAGCTGCTGAAAAGGTATGGTTTGCAAGACAGCAAATCCTTATGAAACACCTATTCCAACTTCTAAAAAACCGAGCCTTGATGAGAAAGGAAAGTATGTCAATGGTAAGTTGTAAAGAGGTATGATTAGCTCATTACCTTACTCAATAGCCAGAAGGCCAGATATACTGTTTTCAGTAGGGTTGTGTGCAAGATTTCAAAGCAACCCTAAAGAATCTCATCTAAAGTTTGTGAAGAGAATTATGAGATATCTCAATGGTACTGATGATTTGTGTTTGTGGTATCCAAAAGGTAGTAGCATGAACCTTATTGGATACACATATGCTGACTTTGCGGGTTTTGTTGTGGACAGGAAGTGAACCTTTGGAATGGCTCACTTATTAGGTTCCTGTCTTATTTCATGGGTATCTAAGAAACAAAATTCTGTGGCCTTATCTACAGCCGAGTCTGAGTATATTGCAGCCGCGTTATGTTATGCTCAGCTCTTGTGGATAAAGTCACAACTAAAGGATTTTGGGGCCTGCTACAGAAGTGTTCCCATCTTATGCGATAACACAAGTGCAATCACTATTTTGAAAAATCTTGTCCAGCATTCAAAAACCAAGCATATTAAGATTAGGCATCATTTTATAAGGGACAATGTTTAAAAAGGTAATGTGGAATTAGAGTTTTGCAGGTCAAAAGATCAACTAGCTAGCAATTTTACAAAATCTTTGAGCAGAGAAATGTTCATTAAGCTTCGTACCTTGATGGGTATGATTAAAATTAGGGATTGATGAGCTCTTGACTTGGCCCTTTGGCTAGTCAGATGATGTCAATTTGTATATATTTGTTTCCTTGTTTCTTTTTTGCTTTTTAGGACTCACAAAGTTCTTATACGATGCTGAGCTGATTAATTTAGTACTCAAGTACCTTAGCATAATCTTGTAGAGAGTATGTTGGCACAGACCAGTTGCAGACCATTAGGGAACCATATTCCTGAGGCGGTTATTTTAATCAGTCAGTTTATTTTCAAAACATTCAAATTATTGGAAATAAATGAAGTGACAGTTGTATTTATGGCAACTGCCTTTTTTGGTTAAACGGACATATATCTTTCAAATCCTTGAAGATAACTGTTTGATTTTTTACTCTCTTGAAAATATTCTAGTCTTGATCATACTTCCCTTTTTCATTTTATTTCTTTGATCTCATATATTTTGTTTATATCCTCTCTCGATTATATATTCTCTCACAAAACCTAAATTGCCTAAATTCTTCTTCCTTCTCTCACTAAAATCGTTCAAGCTTTTTAAGTTCTCAAAGGAGAGGAAAAGTTCAGTCTCATCATGTCAAAGAGAAGAAGCACAAGATTAGTTGAGAAAGAAGTTAATGAATCTCCTGAAATTGAAACAAAGAAATCGAAGAAGATGGCTGACAAAAATAATAGAGTCAGTGGTAGAAGATATGTTGGAAGAGGAAATTACACTCTTGATCCAGAAGAATTCCAAACCAGTAACATCATAAGGTCTCACCATAAAATCAGCCACCCCAAAATCCACCACAAAATAAACCACCACAAAAGCAGTTACTCCAAAATTAACCACCAAAACCACCAAATCTTCCACTCCAAAATCCACAAAATCAACTACTGCCAAAAAACCACCCACACCAAAATCAAAAGAATCCACAGCAGTACCGGTGGAGGCTTCTATATTAAAAGAGTTTGAGAATGTTGAGGAGTCTGAACCGGAGAAAGAATCCAAACCAACATCTGATTCAGAATTGGTTGAAAAAGAAGTTGAGGAAGAAGAGGGTGAATGAGAGGAAGAGGAAGTTGAACCAAAGGAGGATATAGTTACTGCCATGCGAAAGGAGTTGAAAGAAAAGAAAGTGAGTGCAAAGAAACCGTCGTCAAAAGCGGTTAAGGAAGCTCAGAAGGAAGTTGAGAAGGAAGTTACCAAACCAAAAACCACAAAATCCAAAACCCCCACACCTGAAACCACTCCCAAACCAGTAGAGAAATCAAAGAAGAAGGAGGATGCTGACGGTGAGGGGGAAGTTGATATGGCTACTGAGAAGGAGAGCATTAAGGTTGTGGCAAGCAAGGGTGATCGAGTGAAAACTGTTTCCAAGAAGGGTGTTGAGGCTTCCAAAGGCAAGGCGGTTATGCGAGAAACAAACCAGACTAGTCCACAGAAAGGCAGAAGAGAAAGCAAAATATTGTTGTTGTTTCTACGGGTGCTAAACCCAAGAAAAGTAAGTTTGTTACTCCTCAACCATTATATAATCTTAAGGATACACAAATTCTGGTTGGTTCTCTATTGCTAAGATTTGGGTTAAATAGAAGTTTTTGGTTGAGATTAAAGATGCTTTAGAGTTTCAGAAGTGGTCTGTTGTTTGCTAAAGATTTAGATGTTTTTATTCCATCGGTTGAAGAATTTTATGAACACATGCATATGAAGGGCGATGGGTACTACTTTTCTTTTGTTAAGGATACTCCCATTAATCAATCTGAATTGAAATTGGTAGGAATTCTCAAAGTTCCAACTACGGAACTTGATGTGTACTCAAGGGATAATCGGCCTTTTGTCAAGGGAGTCACAGCAGAACAGATCTAGACCAGATTGTTTACTGGTCCATCTAATCCCAAGCAGGAGTACACCATTGGCCACCTAAAGGAGCCAATCATGAGGATATTTCATACCATAGCCTCAAGGATTGTGTGTCCTAGAGCACAAGGTCGAATGAGTGTACAGTTGATGGATATTGTTCTTATTTACTGTCTCATTGATCACATTCTAGTCAACCTCCCTAAAATGTTATTAGGACATATGATCTGCTGTGTGGAGAAAGCAAATCATGCTCTTCCCTATGGACGATGGCTGACCTTGGTATTTAGTCATTGGAAGCTTCCTATGGTGGGAGACTATGGCACCATGTCTCATCTCACAAATCAGATAATAAGTCAGAAGGGTATAACTTATGCGGGTGGTGTTTTGAAAATGAAAGATGAGGGAAGAAGTGATGCTGGTCTTGCTGGGACCAGTATAGAATTAGTTCAAGCAACCTATTCCTTGGTGAAGCAGCTAAGGTTCGTTTGGTAGAGTGTAAAACATTTTCCCTGAAAATAGTTTCCTCATTTTACATCGTTTGGTTTGGAGTAAAATATTAAAATGTAAAACTTGGAGTGGAAAATGGTTTTCCACCATGTTGAAAACATTTTCCTCCAAAATTAGGAGGAAAACATTTTCCATCACACTTGGAAGGAAAACACTTTTCCTTACAAATGAAATGGTTGATTTTTCATCTAACCAAACAATGAAAAATGTTTAAAATGTAAAATTATTTTACATGCAACCAAACAGTGGAAATTCTTTATGAAAATGGGTTTTCCAATGTAAAAGGTTTTTCATGGAAAACTATTTTCATCCGTAAATGTTTTACACCCTACCAAACGGACCTTAAGTAACCAGAATCAACTAATGCAGAATATGGTAAACAGTGTCACTACACTCTGTGCTGCACTTCAGGAATACTACAAGAGAATTAACGTTCGTCTTGATAATGCTGGTATAAAAGGAGTAGAGGATTCTGAACAAAAGGAAGAGTCATCAAAAGCTGCTGGTGATGCTGTTGATGAGGATGATGAATTGATCTCTGAGAAGGATGATGAAATGATCTCTGAGAAGGATGAAGAAGAGGAAGATGACAAAAATGATGACAGTGCTTCAGAGGGCGAGGAAGATGATGGGACTGAAAATGACTCTGGAGCATATTAAATTTCTTTGTTTCTTCTTTTATTCTCTTATTGCTGCTAATCGCTCTTATTTATTGAACTCTTATTCTGGTTTCTCCTTTCCCAAATTACAAATACATTGCTATTATGTAATTTGGGCTACTACTGGTCTGTAATAATTATTTAGGACATGTAGCTTTGGTACTTTTGCAGGAGCAATGGTAGAATTAACATCTCTAGAATGCTGTTTGAGCTACCTAAATTAGCTTGAACTTAAAATAATTAGTAGTTTAACTACTGACTATTTTTTGTTGTTTGTTTACATGTTTTTGTTCCTTGACTATTTTGATGATACCAAAAGGGGAAGCAGGTGAAAATCTGATCTTTTCTATCTATCTCAGGGGGGAAGAAGGTCTAATGAGTTATAAATTGTGTGCGTTGCAGCAACTAGAGCAAGGTTTAAAGCCTTGTTAGTGGTGACAGACCTGAATGGTCTGGAAGTAAGTGTATTCAAACCATTTTACTTCTTATCATCCCAACGGCTTGGAAACAAGTCTGATGAACTTACTGATGTTCTTATTGCGAATGCATGTTTAAGTCTACGAGCTCTGAGTCTAATTAGTATTTGCCCTTTGTACTTAGAAACTCTTTCTTAAAATGTTATCAGTTAGTTGTGAAATGGTGTACTTGTAAATTTTGCTTAATCTGCAGGAACAGTACGAGACCAGTCCATTGACTTCTATAAGAATTCAAAACTTTGAAAAAGTTCCAAAAATTAAATGATATTATTTGCAGGGGGGACGTCATGGTTTGTCATCCTAAAAAAGGGGGAATTTGTTGAGTTCCTAGCTTGTGTTTTGAATCATGATAAACTACATTTAACTATCATAGTGTATGCAAGTTTCTGGTTGCATGTTCAGGTACTAAACAACAGCTTCAATGGATGATAAGATGAAACTCACGAAGCCAAGTCTTAAAGTTTGCATGAAGACCAAGTTCATAGAGAAATGAACTAATTATGGATGACAAGGAACCTTGGTTGCTTGTCATACACAATCACAAGTAAACTTGGCTGACTGGAACAATCGGGGTACAATGCTGAACCAGTCCTCTCGAATTTACTTTATACATCCGTCTTTTAGGAAAGTTTTCTTTCCTCGCAAAATTGATTTCAAAATACATGGATTCTTGGTTTTGTATGCAACTAAGATATTGTTAAGTATGGCAAGTATGTTATATTATATTGTAGTGATTTTATTTGATCTCAAATAAAATCAGTGAGAATATTTTCCGTGGAATTACTTCCATATTCCTAAGGAAAATATTCTCTTGCAATATTCTATAACGTACTAGGAAAAGGCTTATTTATGAAAATCTGTTGGTATACAAACCTAACACTTTTGCACGAACAAAAACTGAAGAACATAGTTTGCAAAAGTTCTCTCTCTAAGTCCCAACCTACCATAAACCCTACTACCACATTAAGGTCCTAATTTGCTCTGTTTTGTAAGCTTTTAGGATAATTATTATTGAGAGACAAAGTGTTGTAATTTGAGCATTATGTGAGTTCAGTTTGCTGAGGTAGTTGATCAAGGATCATCTTCATTTAAACCTTCATAGTTGAAGGCTAAGTCGAACTTCCATAGGTGGAAGTTGGGGAATCATCTTGTGCATAGGTGCATAAGTGATTATGTGTAATTCTTTTTCTTATTATGAGTTTATTAATAAAAGGAGTGAGTGAGTGGAGGACATAGACTTATTAGAAGTCGAACCTCGTTAAATCTTGCTATTGTTTATTTTATTGCATTTTTATTTCCGCTACTTGAGAACTTGTTCTTAATTGTTCTCACAATAAATCAAAAAATTTACAACAATCTCACAACACTCAATTCACCCCCCTCTTCAGTGTTACTTGCACTTTCAAGGCCCATCATTGAGCAGTTCATTACAAGTGGCCCAAAGACCCAACAGCAAGCCCACTACACGACCTTTCGGCTTTCGCCATTAGTTTCCAGGTGGCCTCAAACCGCCATACAAAATCTGACATTTGTCTATAAATACTCTCATTTATGACAGTTTTGCAGGTATTCAATTCTAAGCTATTAACATAAGCTAATACATTCTAGACTTGTCTTTACACATTTGGTTACTTTAGCATCGAAGGGGCGTTCCTCGGACACACCCCCGAGGCTAGTAATCTTGTTCACTTGAGCAGGACCTTCGGACAACTCCTTCGGACCTTGCACCTCTTTGATGTTTATCATTTCCCATTCAATCAAGATTCTTCTTTGGATCATGTTGTTTCTATCCCCGAAACACTAGGAAAATTAAGCGATTAAGTTATCTAAGATCATCATGAGTTTTTGCAAGGTTATGATGCCCTTTTTTTATGTATTATGGATTCATGCTATTGTTGTGTTGGGTTGAGTTTTATTTATGCATTTTCAAGTGTTTTTATGTCAGGTTTATCAGTAAATCAAAACCAAAACTCCAGCAACATTGGCCATGCGTTTATTGGGTTAATGTTGGTTGGTTTCTTTTGAAAGTATCAATGTTGGTTGGGATATATTGCTCTGAGTGTTTGCGCCTTTGAGGTATATTATATTTAGCTCATCACTTGGGAACTATCACTAGAGTTATGGTTTGTTTGTTGGAGTTTGAATACAAAATTAGTTGAATGCATGTGTTTCAATATAACTTTCTTCTCCATTAGTACTTTTGGCAATACATTAGTGAGCATATCGGAATTGGAAGTAGATGATGTGACTACAGAAATTATGGCCTAGTGATCATACTTTAGGTAGTGAGGAGGAAGTTTTGCTGTTACAAAAAGAACAACAGGAGGAATTGGAGGTAGTGAAAAAAAAACAACAGGAGGAATTGGAGGTAGTGAACGTGACTATAGAATTGTGGTCTAGTGATGATACCGTTTTAGGTAGTGAGGAGGAAGATTAATTATTACAACAAGAACAACAATTGGATGAAGGTCATGTAGCATGTAATACCCCACATTTTCACGTATTTTAAGGAAGTATTTTTGTATTTTATTCATATAATTTTCATATTTTTATTGAAAAATTATGTTCAATAAGAATATTAAATGGTAAAAAATTAATAAAACAAAATATGCTTTAGTTAAAAATAATTATTTGTGTTTATAAATAATATTTTATGTTTTATGAAATATTTTTAAAAGGCTTCTAAAAATAGAATTTTCAAGAGTTTCCTAATTTATTTTGAGGACCTAAAGGAAATTTCCACTTTTTACGATAAGTATGGGGTTTTCCAAATTCTACTTTGGGTCCTATAAATACCCTTTAAAACCCAAATTTTCATATTTCATCCTTCATAATTGTCATTAGGATTCCAAAATCTAGAGAGAGAAAAAAAAGAGAAGAGCAAATTTCGAAAAAAAAAAATTGTTGTTCAGTTTTTCAGAGAAAAAAAAAGTGAGATTGTTTTTTTTACCTTAGGATTCTTGCCTCGCCGGAGCCACCTCGCGCCACCGCCGGAGCCACGTCGCCAGCCACCACCTCCTCCCCATTTCGGTATTTTTCGGACTTTTAAAAAAAAATCTCCTTCTTTCTTTTTGATTCAATTTTGCAAATTCATGTTCATATTTACGTTTAATCATAATTTTATAAGTTTTAATCATGTTTTATGAAGTTATGATTTGTTTTAAAGCATGAATTAATTTGTTATTCATGAAATTTTAGATTAGGGTTTATAAAGTATGAAGGTTTTGATTTTTATGAGTTTTTCTGATTTAAACTTCAATATAATGATCATGAATTGTTGTTGTGTGAATTTATGATGATTTTATGAAGTTTCGATTGATTTTTAAAGGCTCTAAATATAAATTAAATTGCTGTCAAAATTTTGTGATCATGAAATTCAATAGAATAAATATTATGAACATGTTTTGGCTTATGAAAATTTATTCTAAAGCATAGATTGGTTTCATAATGATGTTAGTTGATTGTAAAAGAGTTTTGTCGTGATTTTATGATGTTTTTATGAGTTTTTCATGACTTTAAAGATAATTAATAAATCTGAAATTTATATAAAAACAAGTTAAAGTAAGTTTTAAATGTTCATATTATCCTAGTATGATCACATATATTTTTTATGATGTTACATATGATTTTTAGCATGTTTCATGAAGTGTAAAAGTGATTTTAAGCATGTTAAACATGCTGTCCAGATTTTATAAAGTGAATAATTAGGCTTTTAAAGTGTATAATTAGCATGAATTGATCATATAAATTAAGTAATACATTGTATGATTGATTTATGTTGTTTTTGAAGTTTTTCAAGGAGTTTTGGTAATTTTAAATTGTTGTCCACTTTTCTAAAGTGACATAAATTTTATGTTAAGGTTTTATAAAGCATAGATAAGTCTCGAAAACCAAGTAATCTTGCAATGGAAAAAATAAAGTGTAGTATGGAATTGAATAGAGACCATATAAGGAATGTTTTGGACAAGTTTCCAATAAAAGAAGTTAGTTTAGAGTTGTTGTAGAACTTAGTCAACAAGGTTTTTATTTAGTTTCGGTTTTCTTTAAGTAGGAGACTTTGAATTAGTCAACTTCTAGAAATTGTGGTAGAGAACCACTATTTCACAAGGTACATAAGTATTAAAGACAAACATAAGAATTAGAATTCATGCTTGGATGATCCTTTATGTTATGAAATATTGTTACTGTTGTTTGAATCATGAATTGATGTGCATGACAAGTTTTATTAGAAGCATGATTTCATATTATGTTGGCATTCCATGTTAAATAGCAATATAAATTTCATAAGATTGAATTGGAATGTTATGATTAGTTTCATTTTGCCAATAGTTTATTATTAAAGGAAGTAATTTTAAGTTGGTTAGTTACTTAATCAACAAGAAAGGTAGTTGTGAATTTTTATTCACATGATTGAAAGGAGTTATGAGCAAATATTTTATAAATGTTGCCACTCACAGTTTAATGTGTGGACAAGAAGAAAGTAAATATTTAGCCACTCACAGTTAATGTGTGGTAAAGGAAGTTCAGTTTAATTAAAGGACACACATGAAATTAATTTCGAATCACCTTAAATTGAAGATAATCAATATGGCTTGCTTGATTTGATGCATACTTTTATGTGATGTTATATGTGAGTTATAACATTGTTAAACCGGTTAATCACGTAAAGTGTAAGAGGATTTGCATCAAAACTCTTGGAACGTATATACCTTGAGTATGAACAATGGGGGTAGTCGTATGGAACACTGATCTATGACTTCTAATTGGAGTACAATACGTTGCACTCTTTTATATTTATAATGCGCTGGAATTCCGTTACTTTATGTGACATAGTAATAACTTCTTGGAGTTGCTCCCAAGTTGGTGCCAAATTGGGCGATTTTTAAGGAAAGGGAACCCGTTCGATGCAGAATCCACAAGTTTAAATATCATAATTAATTTGTTGAGTCTATGCACAGGTGAAATGTTGTGAAAGGTAAGTTGTGTGTGTGTTATTTCATATTGTTTTGTTGAATAGTCTTTAGTAGTTATGTACTCAGTTTTGCTGATTGTTTGTTTTGAGTGCATGGCTTTGTCTTGGACTTGGCCCTACAATGACCCACTTGTTGGTGAGTAGTTGTCTAGTATATGAAAAGCTACAAGCACAAGTGGGCATATGTCATTTTATGCTGGACTGGAGTGAGAGCGCTTGCTGTGTTTTGTGACTTATTTTTATATTGCCTATGAATTACTAACTATTATTTGAATGATATTTTATTTAAAAAAGTTTAGTTTTGGTTTTTAAGGGCCATTAAAATGTTTTCGAAGTGTGATAAAGTTTTAAGTTGATTTTTATTTTGGATGTTGGTTTGAATTTGGTTTTGATTTTGTTTTAAAGTTTAGTTTTAAATTGGTTTTTGGTTTTAAGACTTCCGTTGTAGTACTTTGATAAATGCCTTAGTCGTTATCACGATGGTGGTAATACTTTGGTTTTTCCGTATCTACAAGTTTTAATAATCATAACAGTTTAATATTTATAATATGTTTTCCGGAATAAAATATAAAGTAGGAAGTTAGGAAATTAGAGAGTGTTACACAGCTGATGTTGATGGTGTATCAACACCTATCAGTTGTGTTATGGATGGTTTTCATGCCCCTTTTGATGATGAATTTTCAGTAGTACACCACCCAAAATAGGGCAAACTTTTGAGACTTTTGACGCTTTGGAGCAGTGTTATAAAAAACATGTGTAGCAAGTTCGCTTTGGGGATAGTAGAATTTGGTGAGGAAGTTTGGTGAACAAGGAAGGTGAAAAAAAAAGTAAGCGTAATTATACGTGGAAGTGTGAGTGTTATTGTAGATACCTATATTTGCTCCCACTTGGAAGGCCGATGATTAATGTGTACGTCGCAACAGGTCCAACTTCTGAAAACTGGTTACTTGAAATAACGAAGAAATAAATAAAGTTATTGCCGGATTAATCGATAATAAGTTCCGATGGTCGACATGCGCTTAAATTAATTTCCTTAATTATTATTATTTTCCTTTATTTTATTGTTTATTTCATTTCTCTTCATACTTCTTTATTTATTACATGTTATTTTATTTTATTTCATTTTACTTTATTTTATTGAAAATTTTTATAAAATAATCCCAACTTTTAACGATAATTCAGTTAAAAACCCAACTTTGCCTTATTCATTTTTTAACCTAGCTTTGTACCTTATTTTCCATAGGTAGACCCCCTCAAATTATTACCTATCAAAACAGGTAAATTTAATAATTACCCGGTTTTTTCCTAATATTGACCTTTTTTGCTTGAATTTGTGTTGACATTGGGTTATCAACATCTTTCTCTTCCTCATTACTGATTCGTCGTCATCTCGTCTCCTCATTAACTTTTGTTCAGTCACCAACTCTTGAAATCCTAATATTTTAGAACCACCTTACATATCACAACACAATCTTGACGATCTAACCTCAAAATCTTACTCGCACTTAATTCAAGATTAGAGGAAAAAATTAGGGTGAAATCCAAGATTTGCTGCTAATTGTTCTTCATCACCAGTTTCCGGAAGAAAAAAACATTAAATTAGGGAGAAAGGGAGTGAATAACACTAATCGATTTAAAGGAAGGTAGGTGATGTTTAAGTGGCTACCAAAGATAAACCATACAAGAATTACTAGGCTACTAGAAAGGGCAAGTAAGGATTGAATACCACGAGATAAAAGTTTTTACACTAAGGCGGTCTAAGGAGTAATTTTAAGTCGGTTTTGCTTTAGAAGTAAGATTGTCACTAATGTTGATTTATTTTAACTTGACATTAAGATTAAAGACGACTAAGGTAAGGGATACACCGCTCAGTTCCTACTTGAAGGCGCGGATTCCTAGGTCAAAACAAACATAGAGGGAAATTTCAAAGGGAAATCGTTCTAAGAGTCATGTCTACTCTCTCGAGCTAGCATGACAAGCGGAACTATGAACACGACCTATTCTCATGGCGTGAGGATAAAACGGCTCCTAACCACTTTTTCACGAAGATTAGTAATGTCCCTTAACTTGAACACCTACTCTCATGGTTTTCAAACTAATCAAACATGGGGAGTCTTCACTTAGCTTCATCTCTCGATCCTTCGTTAAGGAACCTAAGACAACATCTATGAAAGCAAGTAATAGACTACGTGATTTATAACCCCATGTAACGACTCTAGTCACCCCCAAGCTCGACTTTTACTAAGAACCTACTTAAGTCATGAAGGTGGTGAGGGTTTCACCCACACCCTAGCACTAAAACTTCTCACTACACATTTTACTGTTTAAATACATTTTTTATTCATGTTTACAAATTATAGAAAAGAAATAAGTTATGACAATGGATTATAAATTAAACTGAACAAACTTATCAAAAGAAAAGAGCTTTGTTTATTTATCAATATTATTACGAAGAAGTAAGTTATGCAAGGGATTTAAACAAACTACAGAAGCAATAGAGAAAATGAAGGCAAGGACAAGGTTTAATCTTGAGAAGAACTAAAACAAAAGGCAATAGAACAAGGACAAGATTAACTTGAGAAGAATTTAAGAACTTAAAACAATTTAAACTAAGAACAAGGACAAGTTTTACTTGAGAAGAAAGTAAGTACAAAAAGCATACGACATTATGAACAAAGAAAAGTTTAGCATGAGAAAAACTATGAAATAAAACTAGAAATCAAAGATGGATAGTTACAAAGTATGAGAATTGAAAATGGAAATTAAAGAAGAGTTTAGAGTTTACTATGAAGCTTGAATTGTATAACTTTGATGTTTGAAACTTGAATTACTACCTCCGTTACGAATTATATGCAACACTTTCCAAAATGGGATGTTACACATTTTATGCAACATTTCATTTATTTCCTCTTTTGGTATGTTTTTGCAAATGAAATTCCAAAAATACCCTCAATTAAAACATCATAATATTAGATTAACTTACTAAGAACCCAAACACATTAATTTACTAACTGCTTGATTGTAACTAATGAATCCCTATTATTCATTCATCAACCTTCATTCCATCACAACCACATTCCATCACAACCACCACCGGTACACCACCTCCTTTATCTCAGTCTTCTTCACAACCCAAACTGAGATCACCGCCACAGCGCCACAAGGCCCACCACCAGTCACTCTAATTGTCTGTCCTCCAAAGTTAAAACCACCACCACTAGTACCTCATGCCACCACAACCACACCAATCGGTAGATCGAAGATTAAATCAAAATTCACAACCACCATAACCTTGTCAATTAATGTTCGATCTAACCCCAGGAGACCACCAACACCTAATTTGACCTTCGAGCTTGCGATTTTTGATTCTTCGTCTTTATCTTTGATTCTTCGTCTTTGTGTACAATTCTTTATCTTCGTTTGTGTACTTTGTTTCTTCATCTTCGTATTCGCTTCTTCATCTTCAATTCTTCATCTACGATTCTTCATCTTCATTTTCAATCTTGCGATGGCTTTAATAGTGAACATGTGGGGTTTTAGTGGTTTTTGTAGTTGGTGAGGAGGACAGGCGGTGTTTTAGTGGTGGTCGTTGGTTTCGGTGGTGAATATTTTCCTGTCGTGGTTGGTGGTGGTGGGTGGTGGTGGTCGGTGGTTTTCTTGTTGTAGGTGATGTAGTGGTCCAATGTTTATCTTTTGATATTCCTAAATTACTTCTTAGCTAAATGCCCTTATCTTTTGTTAATCATGCTTATGAAATTTTATCTAGGGAAATGTGCAACATAAAGTGTTGCATATAAAATGTAACAGAGGTAGTATATAACTTTGATACTTATTCCAATGATGCCAAAATAACAATGATGATCAACCAAGAAACCAAACCAAGAACATGAAACCCAGAACAAACAAAGAACATGAAACCAATCAACCTGGAATGGATAATGAAACCAAGTACAAGAATCCAAGAACCTTGTATAATAAACTTTGAATTATTGAATGAAAAGAGATTGAATTACAACTAGTTTAATTGTTAAAGAACTAAGTTACTAATGAAATATGAATACAAACTAATTTAAAGAGAATTTAAATAGTTCTAATTGTCTTCTACTAAAGTCTAACTATTGTCTAACTACGATTTTCTGTCTAACTATGATTTTTTATATTTTACATCAACAACTGCCTTTGATTATATAGGCAAAAGCAGCACCAAGTTGGGGCACAAGTGGGAGCAAGTTGCATAGAAGTAAAATAGAAAACGCTGGAAAATAGAGGGCTAGCGGCCGCTACTGCAGCTAGCGGGCGCTAGGCCTACCTAGCGGGCGCTACTTGATGCCAGCGGCTTGTCACGAGTGACCCAATTACCCACCATTGCATTGGAATGAGGGCATAAGGATCCCCCTAAGGGAGCCACCCATGTGTTGTGCCAACAACACCTATCTCCATATAGTAGGTAGTTTTAAGGAAAAGATAGTACTGCAGGATAATACTGGATGTGTAGATAAACTGTACCTTTGGGGCGGCAGTGCTATACTTCTCCAACGAGGTTCAAACATGGCATGGAGGTTGTCTACTGCATTGGAAGAGTATGGAAGGCTCTAGAACCTCATTGAAAGGTCTAGAGTAGTACGGCACATTCCAGAAGGTTCCGGAACATTATGAAGCAAAGTTCTAGGATATTCTAGGGTGGGTGACTCTAAAGTGTTCAAGTATGTTCTAGTGGATGCATAGATGCTTCTAGGTTATTCTCACATGTACATAAGAGTATGTAAGATCTAAAAGGATGTAGAAGAGGTTGTGTAGAATCCTCCATTTGAGGAGCTTAGAATGTTCTAGACTAGACTTGATAGGAAGGGGTGTTACCTATAAATACCCAAGGCATTCAATTGTACAGGCATTCAGAAAATTGTAAACACATTCACACTTTAACAAATAGCCTTTCATGCACTTGTTCTTGCTAACTACTTACTTCTCCAAATCCACACAAACACATCGACTACCTGCCTTAACAATACTTAGCTTAGCTTTGGGGTTGCCTGACTTGTGTTACGACGGGAGTGTAAGCGAGTGGCACACATGAGCGACTAGGGAAAGAGTAAGCATGTGACAAGTGCTATTGAGTCGAGTGGTTGCTGCATTTGTGTTACAGTGGCATCTAACAAGGAGAGTGGAGTTGTTTTGGGAGATGAACAACTAGCTGGCAAGAAGCTTACCAAGAAGGAGCTTGAGGTTAAGTTGTGAAGATGGAGATGAGTCTTGGTGATGCCTTTGACGACATCACTAAGCTCGATGAGAGGGTTGAATCCCTTGAGAATTCCATGCACGCACTTGAGGGTCAAGTGGGGACAATGGAAGAGAAAGAGAGTACCATGGCACAAGGTGATACGAAAAAAGATGATAACTTCGAAGGTTTGTTGATGGCTTCTAAGAATGTTGCAAGTATGAGGGAAATAATGGCTTATGGGGATTCAAGGCTTTTGGGATATTCTAAGACATCATCATGGGTGTGTATGGTGACACACGAAAATACTGGATAATTGAAGCAAAGGAAAGAATGGTGGAATTAGGGGAATAAGATGGTTTTACCTATGAGCTTTTCCCACTTCACTTGATAGGGTTTTCTCATTTTTAGGCATTGAGTCGTTTATTTTTTGAAGTGTCTTAATCATCATTTTCAGCCTTATACACATGGAAAATGACTTCTTGTTGGTTTCTTGATTTAACGATCGATTCTTGAAAGGTTTCTTGCAGTTTTGAAGAAAAACCACAAAAATGCGCAAATTTGGACGAAGGATAAATTGCGTCAATTTTGACGATTTTTGTTGAGTTCGGGTAAATCTGATTTTTGTGTAAATCTGGTGGTAATTTGTTGATTATCTTGATTAGCAAGGTAAGAATAATTTTTTTAGGATATTTTTTGATTAGATAGAGTTTGTTAGGATATTCTAGCAAGTTGCATGACATGCAGTGATAATGTGGCATTCTTATCTTGTGAGTCATCGATGAGTCACTAGATTAGGGTTAATTTACCTAATGTTATGCGTGTATTTTAGCATAGTTTAGTTAGGATTTTGTTGATTATTATTACTATAAATAATCTCAACATTAGATTGTAAAAATTCAGATTAGAGAATTCAATAAACATTGATTGTTTAAGTTTGCTTGTTTTCTACAAAACAAACCAAAACCGAAGGTGAGGAAATTTTTGAGTGTGTGGAAATTTTTGAACTTCTTGAAAGAGTTGGTGCTTAGGCTTTAAACTCTTATGAGGATAGTTTTAGGAATTGAGGGTGCATTTCTTTAATCAATTCTTAAAATTATTCGACTTAGATCGATTTTCTTGGTGCTTAGCTTTAGAGAAAAACGAACTAAGAATATCCCATTGAGAGTGATGATTTCTTTTATCAACATTCACATCAACTGTTGGTGCTCTCGTTGAGAGGACATTCATCCTCAAGGTTATTGGTATCATTTTCATTGTTGAAACAAAAGTAATCATGTCAACTGATGTGGTAAATAATCCTAAGATCACCACGGAGGACTTACGTAAAGACATCGAAGAATTGAAGGCTATGTTTGAGGCCACCATGAAAGACTTTGCCGAAAAATTAAAATCACCAACCAAGTCTAAGGGTGTTAGTAAAGGGGAGATGGATTCTAGTTCTGATGATGAGCAAGCAAGCTCAAGGAGTGCACGAAAACCAAGGAAACAATACTCATCAAGTTCTAGTAATGAAGAACCTATGAATAGGCGCAGAAAGAAGGAAAGGCCTAAGGATGATGATCGCAATGTTAAACTGGATATTCCTTAATTCAGTGGAAGTTTGGATCCTGAAAAATTCCTGGATTGACTAAGAAGGATTGAACAAACTTTTAAATATAAAGAGTATGATGATCGAAAATCATACAAGATTGCATAATTGAAATTGATTGGCTTGGCTAGCCCGTGGCTTGAAAGTATGCAAAAGAAAAGAAAGAAGGATGGAAAGTCTAAAGTAGCCACTTGGATGAAAATAAAGAAGGAGATGAGGAGACGTTTTGTTCCTCAAGATTACGAGCAAGGCAACTTTATAAAGATGCATACATTACGGCAAGATCGAAAATCAGTTGAAGAATATACATCTGAATTCCTCAACTTGATCACCATCTGCGATCTAGAAGAAAAAGAGGATCATCAAGTTGCTCGTTATGTTGTTGGTCTAGATGAAAGAATAAGAGAAAAGGTGGAATTACAGCCTTACTGGACCTTTGATGAAGTTTGCAAGGTTGCATCTAGGGTTGAGAAGCAATTTTCAAAAAAAACCAAGTACTTTTTCGAAGCCCTTTGTGAAGAAAGAAGGTGCCATTGTTTCATTTAAACAAAATTTCGATTCCACTTTGAAACCTCCTCCATATGTCAAGGATAAAGGCTCTGCTACTAAGCCTCCACACCCTGATCAACGCACATGTTTCAAGTGCAAAGGTCAAGGCAATATCCAGAAGGATTGTCCTCATTCAAGGGTTCATACTACTCGAAATTAGGCAGATGATGAAAACATTAAAGAAGAGGAGAATGAACAACAGGAGGATGGCGTGAATTATGATACTCAGGAAGAGGAGATTGAGGAAATTAATCCTGAGGTGAATGGCCAGAGTTTAGTCCTCAGAAGGGTTTTGCAATCTAAAGTTGCGCCACCTACAGAGAATCAGAGGGATAAGTTTTTCATCACTAGGTGCAATGTTCTAGGGAGACTGTGTGATCTGATAATTGATTTAGGTAGTTGCACTAATGTAGTCTCTACAGTATTGATCAACAAGTTGGAAATTCCTACAACTTAACATCCTCAACCGTATAGGTTACATTGGCTTAGTAACACAAGTGATGTCAAGGTGAATAAACAGGCTCTGGTTAGTTTCAAAATTGGAAACTTCGATGATCAAGTGTTCTGTGATGTGTGTCCTATGGATGCGTGCCATATATTGCTTGGAAGGCTGTGGTAGTATGATAGATTCATACAATTTGATGGAAGAACAAATATATACATCATTAGGAAACAAGCACAAGGAAAACCAGTTGCGCTGAAACCTTTGGAAAGTTCGAAATTTTCGAAAGATGTGAGCATTAAGAAGGGTGTTTTGTTGATTGATGAGAAAGCCATGGTGCAAGAAGTACAGAATTGTGAGAATTCCTATGTGTTGATGGTTAAGGAAGTGCAAGAGAAAGCAACGAGCATCCCTCGTGAGTTGCACCCCTTGTTGCACGAATTTCAAGACATATTTCCTGATGAATTGCCACCAGGGTTGCCACCCATTAGAGGAATTGAACATCTGATTGATTTGGTTCCTAGAGCTCAAATCCCTAATAAACCAGCTTACAGGTGTAATCCAGAATAAACTAAAGAAATTCAACGACAGATTGAAGAGTTGATGGTAAGAGGGTATGTTAGGCAAAGCATGAGTCCATGTGCAGTACCAATATTGATTGTTGCTAAAAAGGATGGATCATGGAGAATTTGCATTGATTCTAGAGCTGTGAATAACATCACCATCAAATACAGGTTTACTATTTTTCGATTGGATGATTTATTGGATGAATTGTTTGGCTCACAAGTATTTACTAAGATTGATTTGAGGAGTGGTTACCATCAAATTAGAATAAAGGTGGGTGATGAATGGAAAACAAGGTTCAAAACTAAACTAGGACTCTATGAATGGTTAGTTATGCCTTTTGGCCTTACTAATGTTCCTAGTACTTTGATGATATTGATGAATGAAGTTTTGAAACCTTTCACTGGAAAGTTTGTGGTTGTCTATTTGGATGATATACTGGTGTATAGTGCAAGTGTGGAAGATCAACCGCAGCATCTAAGAGAAGTGTTCGAAACTTTGAGAAAGCAGAAGTTGTATGCTAAGCTCGAATAGTGCTCGTTCATGGTCTCATGTGTGACGTTCTTAGGGTTCATTGTTTCTAAGGATGGTGTCTCAGTTGATCCTTCGAAAGTAGAAGCTATTAAATCATGGCCAGTTCCGAAATCTGTGATAGGTGCGTGCTTTTCATGGTTTAGCTTCTTTCTATAGAAGATTTGTGAAGAATTTCTCTTCTGTAGTAGCACCTATGACCAAGTGTATTAAGAAGAACAAAGAGAAGTTTGAATAGACCAAAGATGCGCAAAAGGCATTCGAGTTGGTGAAGAAATTGCTTTGTCAAGCTCCTATCTTATCTTTGCCAGATTTTCCGAAACCTTTTGAAGTTGAGACAGATGCTAGTGGCGTGGGGATTGGTGCAGTGTTGGTTCAAGGTAAACGGCCTATAGCTTATTTCAGTGAGAAATTGAATGGAGCAAGGTTGAATTATTATACCTATGACAAAGAATTCTATGCTATTGTTCGAGCATTGGATCATTGGAGTCATTATCTGCGTCCAAGTCACTTGTATTGCATTCTAATCATGAGGCTCTGAAGCATATCAATGGCCAACATAAACTCAATCCAAGGCATGCTAAGTGGGTTGAATTTTTGTAGTCTTTTCACTTTTCATCAAAGTACAATGAAGGCAAATCTAATGTGGTTGCTAATGCTTTATCAAGGAGGTATGCTTTACATAGTGTTCTTAATTTCAAATTGCTTGGTTTGGAGTTGATTACACAATATTACGAGCAAGATGGAGATTTTGGACCTATCTATTCACAAATTTCAAAGGGTTCAATGGGATCTTATGTGCTACATGATGGATTCTTATTCAAAGGGAATCTACTTTGCATCCCTAAGTACAATTTTTGTGAATTGCTAGTTAGAGAGGCGCATGGGGGTGGAGTTGTAGGTCACTTTGGTATTACAAAGACATTGACAATGTTGCAAGAGCATTTCTATTGGCCTAGAATGATTGTTGATGTTCAAGCAGTAATATCACAATGTGTTGTTTGTCAAAAAGCCAAGGCATCCTTCTATCAGGGATTCTACACACCATTGCCAGCGCCAGAAGCTCCTTAGGATGATATTTCTATGGATTTTATAGTTGGTTTGCCTATAACTGCAAGGAAAAAGGATGCTATAATGGTTGTAGTTGACAGGTTTCCGAAGATGGCTCACTTCATATCTTGTCATAAGACTGATGATGCTGTCAATGTTGCATAATTGTATTTCTGAGACATTGTCAGGTTACATGGAGTTCCGAAAACAATTGTAAGTAACCTTTTGAAGTTGTTTATGGAGTTAATCACAAGCTACCTATTGATTTCGTGGCTATTCCTAAAGGTGAGCTCGTTCATAAAGATGCTTTATCTAAAATTTAATATATGCAGAATTTACATGCACAGGTTAGAGCAAGGATTGAGCATGTCAATGATATCTACAAGACAAGAGCTAACAAGCATAAAATCAAACACACATACAAGGAAGGAGATTTGGTATGGTTACATTTAAGGAAGGAAAGATTTCCTAATCAAAGGAAAAACAAGCTAATCCCTAGGTGTGATGGACCATTCAAAATTGTGAGCAAAATCGGGGACAATGCATATAAACTCGAATTGCCAGGTGAATATGGTGTGCATGCTACGTTCAACGTTGGCGATTTGTCTCCTTATGTTCCTGATGATCAACGTCGAGGTTTGAGGATAAAATCTTTTGAAGATGAGGAGGATGATACGAAACAAGATGATAACTTCGAAGGTTTGTTGATGGCTTCTAAGAATGATGAAAGTATGGGGGTAATAATGGCTTATGAGGATTCAAGGCTTTTGGGATCTTCTAAGACATCATCATGGGTGTGTATGGTGACACACGAAAATACTTGATCATTAAAGCAAAGGAAAGAATGGTGGAATTAGGGGAATAAGATGGTTTTACCTATGAGTTTTTCCCACATCACTTGATAGGGTTTTCTCATTTTTAGGCATTGTGTCTTTTATTTTTTCATGTGTCTTAATCATCATTTACAGCCTTATACACATGGAAAATGACTTCTTGACAGTTTCTTGATAAAAAAAAACATATCTTGAAAGGTTTCTTGTAGTTTTGAAGAAAAACCACAAAAATGCGCAAATTCGGACAAAGGATAAATTGCGTTAATTTTGACGATTTTTGTTGTGTTTGGGTAAATCTGATTTTTGTTTAGGATGTTTTTTATTAGATAGAGTTTGTTAGGATATTCTAGCAAGTTGCATGACATGCAGTGATGATGTGGCATTCTTATCTTGTGAGTCATCGATGAGTCACTAGATTAGGGTGAATTTACCTAATGTTATGAGTGTATTTTAGCATAGTTTAGTTAGGATTTTGTTGATGATTATGACTATAAATAATCTCAACATTAGATTGTAAAAATTCAAATTAGAGAATTCAATAAACATTGATTGTTTAAGTTTACTTGTTTTCTACAAAACAAACCAAAACCGAAGGTGAGGAAATTTTCAAGTGTGTGGAAATTTTCGAACTTCTTGAAAGAGTTGGTGCTTAGGGTTTAGACTCTTATGAGGATAGGTTTATGAATTGAGGGTGCATTTTTTTAATCAATTCATAAAATTATTCGACTTAGATCAATTTTCTTGGTGCTTAGCTTTAGAGAAAAACGAACTAAGAATATCCCATTGTGAGTGATGATTTCCTTTATCAACATTCACATCACAAGGGCTCATGAACCAAATGGTTGATGTGCTACGAGCGGAGATGGGGATCATCCGCGACACCCTCAATGGGGAGCTCCAAGGGTTGAAGGAGCTCGTTGAGTGTCTTAAGGGGGACATTAACTTGTGCAAGGCGGCATGGGTAGGGGGTGCCATATTTCGGGAAGGTCCTAAGATGAAGATTTCCGAATCGCCAAAGTACCAAGGGAATAGAGATGCTAGGGAGCTCGACAACTTCCTTTGGAGCATCGAAAAATACTTCGATGCAATGAGGGTGGACGTTGATGCATCCAGGATCAAAACCGCCACAATGTACTTTGTGGATGATGCCATCCATTTTTGGAGAAGGCACGAGTCAGACATTAGGAATGGAGTTTGCACCATCAACACATGGGACGAGTTCAAAGCCAACTTTAAGAAGCAATTCTATCCGAAGAATGCTGAAGAGTTAGCCATGAAGAAGCTTCGCCGGTTGAAACACACTTGTACTATACATGAGTACGTGAAGCAATTCTCAACCCTTATGTTGGAGGTAACAGCTGCCCGAGAAGGTACAACTTCTCTACTTCATGGATGGTCTTCAACGATGGGTCGAACAGGAGTTGAAGAGACATAACGTGCAAACATTAGCCAAGGCCATCGCAGCAGCCGATTCCTTAATTGAATTCAAGCACGATTCAAAGAAGGATAAGAATGGTAAGAAGGGCGGTGACAAGGGGAAGGGTGGGGAAGAGAATCCCACCAACGATCGCGGAAGTAGGGGAGGCAAGTTATTTGAGAAGAAGGACAAGGGGAAGTCCAACTACGATGGGAAGCTGAAGAACCGTGATTGCTTCATGTGCGGAGGGCCGCACTTTGCAAGGGAGTGCCGACAACGGCAGAAGTTGAACGCCATAGTAGCAGAACACGAGCAGCCGAACGGGAGCGAGGCGCAAATGGGGACTTTGCGTTTGTTGAGTAGCGTCAAGGCGGCAGTTACAGCAAGGGAGTGCGACAATGTGGCCAAGGTGAGTACGTTGCCCCGTTCAAAAACATCGTCACTTATATTTGTGGAAGCATATGTGAATGGGCACGCATCCATGGCACTCATGGACACAGGTGCCACTCATAACTTTGTTGCCAAGGGTGAGGCAACAAGATTGGGGTTACAATATGCCAAGGAGTCAGAACAGTTGAAGACTATCAATGCTTCACCAGCACCTATCATAGGTGTTGCGCAGGGTGTACCCCTTTGTTTGGGCGAATGGAAGGGCACCGTGGATCTCACGGTCGTTAATATGGATGACTTCTCACTAGTGTTGGGTATGGAGTTCATGCACTCAGTGAGGCCGTTGACATTGGAGACGGATGACACCTTGACCATTAGGGGAAATGATGGAATAAGGTCTGTCCCTATTTCGTGGGAAGACGTTGAAGTCAAGACCCTATCAGCTCTCCAACTTTGCAAGGGTGTGAAGAAGGGTGAAGCTACATTCTTGGCCACAGTAGTTGAAGAGGAGTTTCAAGGGGGCGAGATTCCCAAAGAAACTTCTGGAGTTCTCCAGGAGTTTAAAGACGTAATGACTTCGGAACTTCCTAAGAAGCTTCCTCCTAGAAGGGAAGTGGATCATGAGATTATGCTAGAGCAAGGGGCTAGGCCTCCAGCCATGTCGCCTTACAGGATGGCACCACCAGAGCTCGAGAAGCTAAGGAAGCAACTCAAGGAATTGTTGTATGCAGGGTTCATCAGGCCATCCAAGGCACTCTATGGGGCACCTGTGCTTTTCTAACGCAAACATGATGGAAATTTGCGTATGTGCATTGACTATCGGGCTCTCAACAAGATCACAGTGAAGAACAAGTATCCAATCCCGTTAGTCACTGATCTCTTTGACCGACTTGGTAAAGCTAGTTACTTCTCCAAACTTGATCTTAGATCGGGGTATTGGCAAGTACGCATAGCTGATTGGGATGAACCAAAGATAGCATGCGTGAGTCGATACGGATCTTATGAATTCTTGGTGATGCCTTTTGGTATCACCAATGCCCCGGCCACATTCTGCACTTTGATGAACAAGATCTTCAGGCCATTCCTTGATGATTTTATGGTAGTATACCTTTGATGATATTGTCGTGTATAGCGACAACCTTCAAGACCATGTGGAGCATTTGAGTAAGGTGTTCAAGGACTTGAGGGACAACCAGCTCTACATAAAAAGGCAGAAGTGCTCGTTTGGGAAAGGAGAGGTGTCTTTCTTGGGACACCACATCAAGGAAGGGAAGATCATGATGGTGCATGATAAGGTGCAGGCCATCAAGCAGTGGAGTGAGCCCAAGAATGTCACAGAGCTACGGTCATTTCTTGGAGTTGCAAACTACTATCAGCGGTTCAAAAAGAGTTACTCGACAAGGACATCCCCATTGACCGACTTGCTGAAGAAGAAGGTACAATGGTCATGGAGCGACAAGTGTCAAGAAGCATTTGATGACTTGAAACAAGCTGTCACCGAGGAGCATGTTCTAGCTTTACCCGATTATTCCAAAGTATTCGAGTTACACACGGATGCATCGGAATTTGCCGTAGGAGGGGTGCTTATGCAAGAAGGACATCATGTTTCATACAAGTCGCGGAAGCTGAATGACATGGAGAGGCGCTATCCAGTCCATGACAAGGAGATGACCGCGATCTTCCATTGCTTATGCATCTGGAGCAACTACTTGCTTGGGAGTAGTTTCACCATCATGACCGACATTGTGGCAACGAGTTATTTTCAGAACTAGAAGAAACTTAGTCGTAAGCAAGAGAGGTGGCAAGAATTCTTGGCAGAGTTTGATTACACTATCGAGTACAAGCTGGGAAAGGGAAATTTCGTCACTGATGCCTTAAGCCGCAAGGCAATATTTGCTAGCACGAGTTGCATTGCTAGCAACCTCCTTGAGCGGGTTAAGGAGAGGATGAAGCAAGATCCATTGGCCAAGTCACTAATGGAGATGGCCATGTACAACTCAAACGAGAAAGATAGACACATAGGTAGCAGGATCTCGACTAGTCGATGGCACATCAGTCAAACTAAAGCCGTGGGAATAGTACAACTCCAAAAGGCTCAGGGTATATGACCCACCAGTAGCAGCGCCCTGTGCCACTACTAATGACGAAGAAGGAATCGACTCCGTAACCAGTTGCTGAAAGCAGGGGCACTCCCAGGAAGCTATAAAGCACCGCTGGGCTCGTAGGTCTCATGAATGATAACAAGGTAAGTACAATCAATCTCCTTCGCTAGAACCTCAGTCTGAACTGGGTCCACGGAAGCAGAGGTCCTCGTTGTCCCACGACAAGGGCTAGAATTTGGCTTGTGCGCCTGAAATGAAGAAAGCATCAAAATACAATATTAAAGAGTTAAAGAGAAAGAATCATGGAGGTGAAAGGTTTTGTTACCCCTGTGTCCTGGATCCTACACGACAACGCCTCCTTCAACTTCTTCACTTTATACTTCAGGGTGTCTATGACCTTCAACACATGCAACACCCCTTCGTGGGGCATTATAAAATAATTCTCATTATTAAATATGAAAGAAATGAATCAAAATTAACAGACATTGGGGGGCTTACTAACCGATGGAACCACAAAAGGAAAAGCGTGGATAGCGAACTACCTATCTACTGAAGCCTCAGGAATAGTCTCCCTATGGTCACATGTCAAACTCATAATCGTGGGAGATGTCGACATGAGGAAGGCAATCGTGATGATACAAAGACTGAAACAAATAAAATAAAGGATGACAAATCCTCAATATAGAACGGTGACCAACATGTACAGGGATCACGTAAACTTATTACATCAACTAGCCAAATTGGCCCCGCTAAACGTTGAAGGAAGTGTAACCGATGCACCTTGTCTAGATAGACAAGGAACGCCCCAAGAACGAAGTGAGAACAAGCAACCCTAAATCGATGAACCTAGTCGTACAAGGCCTTAAGGACGACCATCGACGCCTGAGAATCGTGGGGAACGATGTAGTCATCTAAGTTATGTTGCCTCACAACCAGCTCCCCCATATACCAGATGAAGCTCGTGGTCTAAGAAGTAGCAGCGGTGGGCCGTAACTCGAGCAGTGTAGACATAGCTGCTAGAAAAGCCTAACAAATACACCCGAGGGAGGAATTGCACCTGCGGAGATTTATGGAAAAATAATATATATATATATATATATATAACACGAAGTTTCCGAATTATTCGGCAAGCTTCGTTGTTCCCCTTGATCCATCTCTTGTCCCTACAGCTCTCTCAAGAAGCCAAAACAAATACGCTCCTTGGGGTGAGGAGGAGCAAGGCGGGGCAAGTACTCGAAAGCCCAACACTGCAAAGGTACCAAAAAAATGGTGAAAAAACTATGAAAAAAAGGAAAAAACAAGAAAAAATAAGTAAACCATTACCTCGATGATCTTCCAAAATGAAGTAATACTAATAGCAATAGAGTCGGCCATCTGGTGACAAGCAGACCTCATAATTCGGAGAAGGGAAGCATATCCCAAACTTCCACAGTCATAATCTTTGACCATAGAAAGGTCAGTAAGGGAATGAAGAAAGCGAAGCTGACAGTAAAATTGTATTTCTTGAGGTTTTTTGTTGCTATTAGTTGTGGTTTTTATGAGAATCATTGGCTTTTGAGGTTCCTTTCATTCATGAACTTGGTTGTTTAGTCAATTAAGGACCTTATTGTTAATCTTTTTGCTTCTTATTGGCTTTCACTTGGTTGTTTTCTTTCTCACAGTTTGAACAAGCATGAGGAACATTTTGTCTTTATGTAAAAAGAAACGAAAGATCGTTGACTTAGATCCTGAACTAACAACACCTACTAAGGCGAAGGACCCACTACAAATTCGAGTTCCAAGTCAAGAACGTAAAAAATGGGATGAGCTTAATGAACGTAATTTAAGAGCAACCAAATTCTATGACCCCACTCCTGTTCGAGCCTTCAATTTTGAAACAAGAATGAAGGTGCTATTTGAGAACTTAGGTTTGTTGGACTTTGTAATAGATGAAAGAGCTCATCCAACCTACATCCACTTAACTTATGAATTCCTAAGTACACTTTAAAGAAAGAGAATATCATATTCTGATGATTTTCCTGAATATGATTTTCGTTTCTAAATGTTCAACAACAATCATACTTATCACTTTGTCAAAACTTAATGAATATTTGGTATATGACACAACCAAGCGCATCTTTGAACCATCGGTAGTTACTGTCCTAGGATTCCATCTTCATGAATTCTAGAAACTAATCAGTGGCTACGGTAGGTTGAATCCTACTACATCGTTGGCTAGTCACATCCACCAACCAAGTATACAGCTTTTGTACCAGTTGTTTGATAACTCTATCTTCTCCAAACTAGATTTCGTGAAGATAAACCAAACTGAGCTTTGATGTCTTTACCTTACTACAAAGCCAAGCCATGTTGGACACCTCAATACCTGTTGGATGTTCATTAAGCATTGTAGGGAAATTAGTTCTCATTACAAAATGAAGGGAGATATTGGTTTGGGTGGGTATATCACCCTTATTGCTGCAAAACTAGACTACACCTCTACTTCCATGCACTAAACATAGTGAATGATGATCTCCTGTTTGATTTAGACGAGTTTTGATCCTCATGGTTTCTGCATGAGACCTGTAGACCGGATAGGGCTAGTTCGTTAGTGAATAGAAGGCATCTCTGTTATTTACCTAACCCTTTATTAACCACATTTGAAAAGGAGAACCCCTTCCTCATTCCATTCGAAACCCTTAGTCCGAAAGATCATGCCTTGTTTGCAAGGTGTTACCCCCACCTTATCCCCCTTCAGACTACACATCGTCCTCCCTCTCCTCCTCGTGAATCGAGGGCAGGCCCTTAAAGCTCGCAAGTACCACAAGAGACGAGTCAACATGGCTAGTCTGAGCATCACACTCCTCCTTATTCTGAGCGTCTTAGTGCATTTCACTCTCTCTCTCTCTCTCTCTCTCTCTCTCCAACAAACTGAAATGTATAGCTTTATGCAGTGCCGACAACAACAACAATAAGAGGAACATGACTTGGCATTTCTCCAAGATAATGTGATACAAATATTGGTCACAACTTCAAAGGTTTGATTGAAGGTATAAAAAAGGGTGCAACTATGGGGGAATTGATTACTTATGGAGACTCAAGTCTAATGGGTGCATCTAAGGTTGGGAATTGTGTATGCATGGTCACATATACCTAGTTTGGCATGCAAATCAAGGGAAAGAAATGGTTGATTAGGGGAATAAGTTGGTTTTGCCTATGAGTTTTCCCCCACTTCACTTGATAGGGTTTTTCTCATTTAAGGCATTGAGTCTTTTATTTCTTGTGGAGTCTTGATCATCATTTACAAGCTTAAAGACATGGGAAATGACTTTTTGAAAGTTTCTTGATTAAAAGAATGGATCTTGAATGGTTTCTTGAATATTAGAGGCAAATCTTGAAATTGCGCAAAAAATAGAACCACTAGTGGAAAAAACACTTTTTGCTGCGGTCAAATACCCACTTTATGCTGCGTATTTTGGTCGCAACATATGCGAGAGAAGCAAAAAGTCATAAACTTTATGCTGCGGTCATAAGCGCAGCATAAAGTCATTTTCCCACTAAAATTGAGAGACTTTATGCTGCGGTTTTTATAAATGACCGCAGCAAAAAGTGATATTCCCTCCAAAAAAATGACTTTTTGCTACTATCAAAATATTGCTTGATAGCAGCAAAAACTAGGTCAAAAACTCCCAAAAAAAATTATAATTTTTTACTACAGAATGTTGGACCAAATGATATATATAAAGAACATCATTTTTCATTGAAAATATAGTTACAAACAAAAAAATACATCATTATTGTTACATAAATACGGAAGTGACATTACGCAACCACCACCAGCAAGGAACATAAATACAGAAGTGACATTACGCAACCAGCAGCAGCAAGGAACGAGGCATCAGTAGCGAGTATTGAGTAGCACATTAACAAATCTGCCTCAAAACAGCAGCAAATCTTCTCCCACACAGTCAACTTCACAAAAACAATAAAGAAAAAAAATAACTGATGCATTCAAATGATTTTGTCACATTGGAACAACAGTCATATAGAACTGAAAACAACCAAATCCAACACAAAATCACAAATAAGCTGGTGGTATTCCTATCATTAGCATTAGATGATACATGTTTAAATGGTAAATCAATTGATTCCAATAACTATTTGCTCATTAAAATAAAAAAAGGAATATTATCTTTCAAACCAAAAGAGAAAATACAACATAATCTATTATAGCTAAATTGCTAACCAAAACCATATAAAATCGACTCAAAACACCATGTGATATCATAGTGTAAGTGATAAAGATAACTAAGTCAATGTTTGTTAACACTCGAAATTGCAAGAATGATGAAACGATCTCAAACAAGACCCAAATTACTCAGACACAACAAACATGCATGGACATGTGAGAAACAACCAAAAATATACCAATTCGCCCAAACAAACAAAAACTTAGCAATGAACAGTCAAGAATAAAAACAATAGAAAAGAAGACAATTCACATATAAACAATCAAACAGACCTGCAACAGATCACAGTTGCAGGCAACCTAACCTATTATCCCAAGGTGGAATGATTTTCCCATATTTACCAGCTAAAAACCTCAAATTATCATCTCCACTAAAGGGGAAGGAGTATGTAGCAAAGTATACCTCAAACAATCATCTCCAAGACTAAAAGGAAATAAAAGAAATAAGAAATTACCCTATTAAATAACTTCGGAGCCATTTGCTTCTCCAACATATTCGTCAAACAAAGCTGTATCCTTGAGCTATGCCTAAAAAAAAAAAAACAAAAAAAAACATGTATTCAATTTCAATCAAATCATTCACTCATTTCCTTACACTTGAGATCCCACAACTTGATAATTTTCTTCAACTTTGTTTAATTCCAAATCCTTCAACTTTGGAAAATTGAGCTACAATGTTACATATATAGGTAATACAGCCATGTATGTTATAAAGATTTAAAAACAACATAGTATTAATTATTAGCTAGAGCACATATATTTCTAAATGTACATATGAATATATATATGGAGTATTGATATTTGTAGCTAGCTATGGAGTACTTGATAGAACATATATAGATGTTTGATCCTAAATTAGAATTGATAGCAAGTAGGTATGCACCTTTTTATGAAAAAAAGCTTGATAAGGATAATGCGCGGCTTGCGCGCTTCCTTGAAGATGATCATTGTTAGGAATTTTGGGGGTGGTGCAGCTTGATTCTAATACCACAACTTCTAAATTTGGCAATGTGATTATCTTCATCACTCTTAAATCACCGAACTTATCAATCACATCATCATCACCTTGATTATTGCTACTTGGTTCAAGCGTCTTAAAAAAGAACTCCAAATCGTCACAAGAAGCCACTGTTAAATCACTCAAGTTTGATGCCTTGAAAGGTGTATGTGTGATGTATTCCATCTTGTAACAATTAGAAATTTCGAGTATATGCAAATTCTGAAATCCATTTCTCATCTCTGTGGACATGTGATGGATAAAATGTTGCAGCTTCTCCACTTCTACTAGCTTCAACACTTCACTTTTCTTCAGCAATTTTTTCACACAACTGTATTCTGAGACAATCAAGTTTACATCAATGGATTCAATGAATTAACATTTCTCCCTAATTTCGAATTTCACAAAATTCCCTAAAATCTAAGTTCACAACAGTAAACCACAATCGAAACGGTGAAGAATCTCAATTAAAACCAAAATCCAAAAAAAAAACCCTAACAAATAAGATTGAACTCACAAACATCAAACCCTAGAACCATCCACTATTTTACACTATTTTCCCTCCCAAACTATATGCTGCGGTTTTTTATTTTTTTCAAAGAACCGCAGCATATGTAGTGTAGTATATGCACGTTTTTCCACTAGTGAACAAGCTTTGGGCAAGATTTTTGACGATTTCTTGAAGATTTGGGTTCTTAGATTTTTTGTATATTTTTGGTTGTAATTTTTTGCTTAACTTGTTTATTAGTTTGTTAGGATGTTTGCTAGGATAAAATCTTATTAGATAGAATTAGTTAGATATGGTTGTAAAGATAAGAACAAGTTGCATGGTGATGTAACAAATCTTATCTTGAGTTTTATAGGGGGCGTGTTTTTCTTGTGTTTTCACGAGATTTTTAACATCTTTTATTAGAATTTTGGTTGATTATTATCCCTATAAATATTCTCAACATTATGTTGTAAAAATCATATTTGAGAATTGAATAAAAGTTTTATTTGTTTACTTGAAAACAAAATATCCGAAAATTGTGAGAATCGCTGGAAATTCCTTTAGGCTCTTGTGCGTGGATTAAGTAGTGGCTTTGAGGGTTCTTAGTCTTTAACCAAAGACTAGTTAATCAATCTAAATTCAATAATTTTTGTGGCTTAGACTTTAGGAATTCGTGGATTTAGTCGTTACCCTTGGGAGTTTATGTATTCATACGAAAATTCAAATCAACTTTGGTGCTCTCGTTGAGAGGTTAAATTAACATATACTCAAGCAAATTAATCATGGAGGATGGACAATCTGCAAATAATAAGAATGGGGCTTCTTTTGAACAAGATAGGTAAATTCAAAGGGATAATGAAGTTAGAGAATTGCGCCACATGCTAGAAGAAGCCATGCAACTCGTTGGTTCCAAATCAAAAGGTTCGAATAAATCCAATGAGTTTAATGAATCTAGCTCATGTTCTAGTGATGATGATTCTACTAGGGGCACACGAAAACCTAGGAATATCATATACTCAAGTTCAAGTGATTAAGATGATAGGAGCAGACACAAAATACGAGAAGAAAAAAGGGAAGATGATCGAAATTTAAAATTGGACATTCCTGAGTTCAATGGAAGTTTAGACCCTGAAGCTTTTCTATATTGGTTAAGGAGGACCGAAAGAGTGTTCACTTATAAGTATTATTATTGTTGTTTCTATAGGAACACTGCAAGAGGGGGGGTGAATTGCTGTGTGGAACTTGTATGCGGAATTTAAACAAATTTAAACGAATTAAAGAGTACGAGTGATATATTTATGAGAAAAACTTCCTTGGCCCTAAGGAAGAAAACTCCACTTCTATTATAGGCCTGTAACAGCTATTACAACCTAAATTCTCTAATTTCCCTCGTCAGTTCCTGTAGGAACTTGATTCTCAATTCTCACTCTTTATCTCTCGCTTCTCTTTCTCTTTTTCTCCACTCTTCTCTAGTTCTCACACTTCTCTTTTTCTCACTAATTACAACTCAATTCTGACTCTAATACATTGAAAAGACCTTTTAAACTGGACTGGAACAACAACATCAAAACATGTACTCGTTAAATACTCAATGTGTTCTCTGATGTTCTTCACTTCTTCTTCTGAATTTCTTGGAGTATTTATAGAATGGTTCTGGCTTGTAATCTTCAGTCTTCAACCACGTTCTTTGCTCATCCATAACTCCATGATTTCTTCCACTATCCCAAGTATGTAGACCACGAGAATAGGTCTTTTGACTTGACTAATTTAACCGCTTTATTCTTGCCCATGAACCCATGACTTTATTCCTACAATCTAGGATGCTTAACAACTTTTCTTGACTTGTTAAAAACCCTAGATGCCGTTTTTATTCTTCAGCAAAATCAGCCCAATAAATTAACCTAGACCACTTCGTAGGATAGATTCGTAACTTGCTTTTAGGTTTGATGTTCCAATCTGATTTGAGAATCCAATGTAATTACTAAGTTCCTAGAAGATTATGCTTATAATCTTCTTGGAAATTCTCTTCTCTTTATCAAGACACTTCATGTGGATGTCTTGACTTTGTTCGCCTGTTCCTGTAGGAACAGATCTATTCTCGCAGGTTGTTCCTACAGAACTGTGTTACAAAGGAACTTCTTTTCTTTCTTCTGTGTTCCTTTGCAATATTCTGCCTAGGAACTTCTCCATGAACTTGGTTGTTTAGCTTGTTACGTTCCTTCAATATTGCTCCAAGTTCCTTACACTTTGAACCTGTGAAATCTCGTAGGAACTCAAAGTATATATTAGTTAAGCTTGTTTGTGTTAGTCATCATCAAAACTTTACTCTCAATTCATGAGTCAACAATTATGATTCTAAAGCTTTCACAGTGGTGGAATTAATGTTAACATCTTATGCTAGTCTTTGGTATGAGGACTTGCAAAGGAAGAGAAGAAACAAGGGTTGATGTAAAATCCACTCTTGGCGCAAATTGAAGAAAGAATTGAGGAAACGATTTGTTCCTCATGAATATGAGCAAAATAACTTCTTAAATATGCATGCTTTGAAATAAAACTCTAAAAGTGTTGAGGAATACATCAATGAGTTCGAAAAGATGGTCATCATATGCGACATTGAAGAGAAGGAAGATCACAAGGTGGCCTGATTCGTTGCAGGATTGGATGAATCTATCAAGGAAAAGGTGGAATTGTAAACTTATTAGACTTTTGATGAGATTTCTAAGGTAGCCTTGAGGGTTGAGAAGCAAGGTCACTCGAAAAAACCTAAAACTTTCATAAAAAGTTATGAACCTAAAAAGGAGAAGGAGGTGGTGTTCACACAAAACACTAAACCTAGGGTGGAGACTGGAGATAAACCTAGGGTTATTACTCCTACTAAGTTCTCGTCAGTTCCTGTTGATAAGAAGAAGTGCTTCAAGTGTCCGGGGTATGGTCATGTACAACGAGATTGTCCTAGTTCAAGAGTCATCACAATTAGAGAAGTAAAAGAAATTGAAGAAGCATATCTAGATGTAATCTTTGAAGAAGGGGAGCAAGATGACGTTGAGCAAGAGGATAAGAGTAGTAATGATATGGAGGAAGTTGATCTTGAGACACATGGTCAAGCTCTAGTATTGAGGAGGGTTTTGCAAACTAAACGCACGCCATTAGAGGAGAGCCAAGGAGACAAAATCTTCATGACAAGGTGTATAGTTCAGGGTAAACTCTGTGATGTGATTATTGATAGTGGTAGTTGCACGAATGTGGTGTCTAATTTGTTGATTGAAAAGCTCAATATCCTACTCATAATCATCCTCATCCATACAAGCTTCATTGGCTAAGCAATACTAGTGATGTTAAGGTAACTAAACAAGCTTTAATATCATTCAAAATTGCGCAATTTGAGGATAGTGTGCTATGTGATGCTTGTCCTATGGATGCGTGTCATATTCTACTTGCAAGACCTTGGAAATATGATAGATTTGTTCAATATGATGGTAGCACTAATGTTTATGTCATCCAGAAGCATGTCCATGGCAAACCTATTGCATTGAATCCATTGAAAGTTGTGAATGTTAAAAAACAAGAGAATATGGAGAATAATAAAGGTGCGTTTTGAACGAGTGCTAGGGAGGTGGAAAGGGAGTTTAATTGTTTTGATCAAGTTTTTTTCTCATGGCTAAGGAAGTACAAGAAGGTTCCACATCCATTCCACGTATTTTAAAGCTTTTGTTGAATGAATTTGAACATGTGTTTCCGGATGATTTACCACCAGGATTACCACCAATGAGGGGTATTGAGCATCAAATAGATCTTGTTCCTGAGGCTCAAATTCCAAACAAACCAGCTTATAGATGCAATCCATAGGAAACAAAGAAGATTAAAAGGCAAATTGAGGAGCTAATGGAACATGGATATGTGAGGGAAAGTATGAGTCCTTGTGCGGTTCCTACTTGGATTGTTCCCAAGAACGATGGAACCTAGAGAATGTGTATTGATTCAAGAACTGTTAAAAACATCACCATAATTTATAGATTCCCAATTCCAAGGTTAGATGATTTACTTGATGAATTATATGGCTCTAATGTGTTTAACAAAATTGATCTTAGGAGTGGGTATCATCAAATTCGTATAAAAGAAGGTGATGAGTGGAAAACATCTTTCAAGACTAAGTTAGGGCTTTATGAATGGTTTGTCATGTCTTTTGGTCTTACTAATGCACCTAGTACCTTCATGAGACTCATGAATGAAGTTTTGAAACCACACATTGGGAAGTTTGTAGTTATTTGCTTGGATGATATCTTGGTTTATAATAGAAGCAATGAAGATCATCTACATTATCTAAGGAGTGTGCTCGAAACACTAAGGCAACAAAGACTTTATGGGAATCTCAAAAAATGTTATTTCATGGTACCTAGTGTCACGTTTTTAGGGTATGTGGTCTGAAAAGATGGAGTTTCTTTGGATCAAACAAAGGTTGAAGCAATCAAAACTTGGCCTAAACCAACTAATGTCACTGAGGTTAGTGCTTTTCATGGTTTAGCTTCATTTCTCATCTATTGTAGCTCCTATGACCGAGTGTATAAAGAAAGACAAGATTTTTTAATGGACTAAGGAGGCGTAAAAAGCTTTTGAGAAGGTCAAAGAGATGCTATGCATCACGCCTATTCTTGCATTGCCTGACATTACAAGCCCTTTTGAAGTTGAAACTGATCTAAGTAATGTAGGGATTGCAGCAGTATTGGTTCAAGGGAAGAGGCCTATTGCTTATTTTAGTGAGAAGTTGAATGGAGCAAGGTTGAACTATTCTAGTTATGATAAGGAGTTTTATGCAATTGTTAGAGCTCTTGATCATTAAAGTCATTATTTAAGACCTCACCACTTCATTCTATACTCTGATCATGAATCATTGAAGCATACCAACGGCAAACAAAAGTTGAATCCTAGACATGCCGAGTGGGTGGAATTCCTACAATCTTTTCACTTTTTATCAAAGTACAAAGAAGGTAGGTCTAATGTTGTTGCAGATGCTCTCCCACGTAGGTATTCTCTTAATAGTGTTTTGAATTGCAAGTTACTTGGTCTAGACATAATCAAAACATATTATGAGCATGATGATAGTTTCAGTCCTATATTGCAACAAATGGACAAGGGTGTTGTGGGATCTTTTATTATGCATGATGGGTTCTTATTCAAGGGTAATCATTTGTGTGTACCTAAGTGTTCAATTAGAGAATTGTTTGTTAGATAAGAGCATGGAGGATTAGCAGGGCATTTTGGCATTACTAAAACCCTAAACATGTTACAAGAATAATTCTATTGGCCTAAGATGATTGTTGATGTTGAAGCTATCATATCTCAATGTGTTATTGGTCTATTGGCGAAAGCTTCTTTTCATCAAGGTCACTGCACACCATTGCCTGTTCCTGAAGGTCCTTGGGAAGATGTATCCATGGATTTCATTGTGGGATTGCCTAGAATTGCAAGAAGCAAGGATTCTATCATGGTTGTGGTGGATAGATTTTCGAAGATGGCACACTTTACCCCTTGCCATAAAAATGATCATGCTTGCAATGTTGCAGATTTATGTTTCAGGGACATTCTGAGGCTTCATGGAATTCCAAAGATAATTGTAAGTGATAACGATACAAAGTTCATTGAGTTTCTTTTGGAAGTCTCTAAGGAAGCTAGTTGGCACGAAATTGCTCTTTAGTACGTCATATCATCCTCAAACTGATGGATAAACTGTAGTCACAAATATAACTCTTAGAGTATGCGTGGTTTGGTGAGCAAGACTCCAATGGATTGGGATTTGAAGCTTGCACATGCAGAGTTTGCCTACAATAGGTCACCTACACTATTATTAGCTACAAAACACTCACCATTTGAGGTCGTATATGGGGTGAATCCAAAGTTACCTATTGATCATGTTCATATTCCAAAGGGTGAGTTGGTGCACAAAGATGCGTTGGCAAGGATTGAGTGCATGCAAAAGCTCCATGCACAAGTTAGAGCTAGAATTGAGAAGGTGAACGATCAATACAAGGCTCGTGCAAAAAAACATCGCCATCAACATACATTCAAGGAAGGAGACGTAGTTTGGCTGCACCTAAGGAAGGAAAGGTTCCCTAACAAACGCACGAACAAGCTCATGCCTAGGTGTGATGGTCCATTCAAAGTTTTGAAGGAGATTAGTGACAATGCTTATCAATTGGAATTGCTAGGTGAATATGGGGTCAATGTTACATTTAACATTGGTGATTTGACTCCTTATGTTTCTGATGATCAACTTCGAGGTTTGAGGACAAACTCTTTTGAAGAAGGGAACGAAATGGTTGATAAGGGGAATAAGTTGGTTTTGCCTATGACTTTTCTCCCACTTCACATGATAAGGTTTTTCTCATTTCAAGCATTGAGTCTTTTATTCCTTGTGGAGTCATGATTATCATTTACAACCTTAAAGAAATGGGAAAGGACTTCTTGAAAGTTTCTTGATTAAAAGAATGGATCTTGAATGGTTTCTTGAATATTTGAGGCAAATCTTGAAATTGCGAAAAAAATAGAACAAGCTTTGGGCGAGATATTTGACGATTTCTTGAAGATTTAGGTTCTTAGATTTTTTGTGTATTTTTTGTTGTAATTTGCTTATTATCTTATTTATTATTTTTTTAGGAAGTTTGCTAGGATCCGTCCCTGGTTGGAATAATGGCCATCCTACTTGGCCTTATTTTCCGACCCGCACCGATCTGGGTTACAACTTCATGGTTTCAGGAGGTTGTGACCCATGACGCTCCTAGTCTACAACAACATAGTGTTTCAGTAACAAAGTATGAAGTAAAAGTAGTCTCTATTCAAATTCCATACACTAAGCTACACAAAGTTTCGGGACGAAACTTCTATTAAGGGGGGTAGACTGTAATACCCCACATTTTCACGTATTTTAAAAAAGTTTTTTTTTTGTATTTCATGCATATAATCTTCGTATTTTATTCGTATAATTTTAATATTTTTATTAAAATTATGTTCAATAGAAGTATTAAATAAAAAGAAATTAAGAAAATATAGTTTTGGTTAAATGTAATTATTGTGTTTGGATAGACAGGAAATGGAAGGAAAGGAAAGGAAGGGATTATGAGGGAGGTCTTTCCTTTGTTTGGATACCAAACATGAAGAGGAAATGATTTGGAGGTGATACAAGTGCAAGCGTCAGTGATATTAGTTATATTAATGAAATAAGTGATGGCAACTTCGAATGTGGTGATATCAATGGTATCAATGGTAAGGATGCAACCATAGGTGAATTAGTTGCATATGGAAATATCAACCATATGGGGGCATCAAGGGTAGGGATTTTTGTGTGCATGATCACTTATCAATAAGTGGCATGCAAATCAAGGCAATGAATGGTGGATTTTGGTGAACAAGATGATTTTCGCCTATGAGTTTTTTTCCCATTGCATTTGCTAGGGTTTTTCTCATTTTTGGCATTGAGACTTTTATTTTTTGGTGAGTCTTGGTCATCATAATTATGCTAAAATACATGGAGGACATATTCTTGAAGGTTTCTTGATTAAAATATTGGATCTTGAAGCATTTCTTGAAGTTCTTGAAGAAATTTTGAAATTGGGCAAAAAAACAACGAACATCAAATGGCGAGTTTTTTTGGCGTTTTTCTTGATTCTTAGGCAGCAAGTATTCTTGTAATTTTTAGTCTAAATTCTGATGATTATTTTGTTAATTAATTATTCAGTCAAGTTGTTAGGATATTTTCTTGATTAGTTAGTTAGAGTTTGTTAGGCAAGATAAGATCAAGTTGCAAGTTGCATGATGATGTGGCAATCTTATCTTGAGTTTGTTGAGCAACTTGTGCAAGTGGCACAAGTGGGACTTTATTTTTCTTTTGTTTTTCACGTGTATTTAGTTGTTTTTAGGTAGGATTTTGTTGATGATTATACCTAAAAATAATCTCAACACTAGGTTGTAAATTAATTAAGTTGAAGTTGAATAAAAAGTTTGTTTGTTTAATTGAAAACAAAAATCCGAAATTTAAGAGTTGTTGATTAAGTTCTTTATACTCTTGTAGATTAATTAGTAGCTTTGAGGGTGCTTAGGCTTTAATCAAAGGACTAATTGATCAACCTACATTTAAGAATCATGTTGGCTTGGCCTTTATAGGTTAGAAAATTTAGTTCTAACCTTGTGAGTTTTCAATTCATACGAAAATTCACATCAAATTTGGTGCTCTCGTTGAGAGGTCGTTTATACTCAAGTGCTCATCAAATCGATCAAACACTTGAAACAACATTACTATGGAAAGTGGAGGTGAAGAAGTTCCTACAAATTTTGAAAGGGCATTGTCCTTAGAACAAGCTAAGGAAATCAGAAGGGATAATGAAATTAACGAATTGCACACTATGCTAGAGGAAGTGATGAACTTTGTGTCTGGAAGTTCGAAAAACAAGAAAAACGGTCACGCAATTGACGATCCTGATTCAAGTTCTAGTGATGAAAACTCAGGCAGGAGTGCACGCAAACATAGGCGTGATTATGACACTGGTTCAAGTGAAGAAGATGACCGAAATAGACATAAAAGGCGTGACAAACAGAAGGATGATGATCGTAGCCTAAAGTTGGATGTCCATGAATTCAACGGCAGCACTACAACAATTTGTCACTTGTGCCACAGGAGAAATTGTGGCGCAAGTAAAAAAATTTCGTGGTTATATGGTTTTGCCACGGAAATTTTTAAAATAATTATCGTGGCGCAAGTGGCCGTGGCTATGTTTTTGCCATGGGAAAATAGAGGTTGTGGCATGAATATTAAATTATGCCACAAATAATCCCGTGGCGAAAAACTAGCTTCGCCACATGTATTACCATGGCTAATTTAATTGTTTGCCACAAGTACTACCGTGGCTAACTATTTCATTTCCCTAAGAGTATTATCGCTACTAAACAATTAGCCACAAAATATCCCGTGGCTAAGAAATAAAACTAGCCACTAATTATCTTGTGGCAAATATATTATACGTAGCTATATACATACCAAGTTCTGACATATATGACACTTTAATATCCAACCATCTCTATTGACCGAGGTTTTTTTAGACATTTGTTACCAATAATATAAAATACAATTAACAAATCTTAGAACAATGAAATAATATATTCATATTAATAATATAATGTACTTTTGTAACAATGAAACCTTTACATAATAATGTACTTAAAACTAGCATACTAAGAACTAAAACATATTATTATTATTTATAATCAACAAAGTAAAGTCGATTGTTCAATAATTTTAAAAAAATAAAGTAAAACTACAAAGTTCTCTATATTATTGCCACTAATATGCTTCTTGTGTTGTTGCTCGCCATCTATGCATTTCTTTGTATAGTACCAACCTACAAGCACATCACCACGATAAATAAATAAATAAATAAATAAATAAATAAATAAATAAATAAGTAATTTTTTAAGATACAATACTATTAGAAAAATATCCACATTAGAATGATTATTACTAAACCAACAATAGTAGTAGAGTAAAAGGCCTCAAAAACTATGCTAAACCTTGTATAAAAATGACATGGTAAAACAAATACAAAGGGACATTCGGAGGGGAAGAGTCATAAAGTGTGGAATTTTGTTCAAGTAGTTGTGCCTCCAAGAATTTCCTTGTTGGATTTTCTACATATAAAAAAAATCATATAAATACACATAAAAGCTCTTCGAACAACAGGAACATTTACAGCATCAACAACATAAAGAGGACACATAAAAGAAGCATTAATCAATTAGCAGCAATGTTAGATGGGTTAATGTCTCATACTAGGAAAAATTGAATTTCGAATGCATTTACAGACTTCATGTATCTTAGATGAGTGACATGTCTTGTGAATTTTAATTTGATGAACAATATACCTTACAAAGTCATTCTAAGTTATCCCGGCAAACTCATTATTTGCTTAACCCTTAAATTAATCTTACTTGTTACCATGGAATATATTTCATCAGGACTTCACATTGCATTAGCTCAACAAACATATTAGCCATAGCAAGCGCTCCATATTGTATACTATATTCTGTTGTTTACAGAATAAATTAACATCAATGCTTCTAATTTGGAGCTACAGCAGAGTGCTTAGGTTTCCTGTGCCTACCTCTACATAACCAAATCAATTCAAATATCCATAATTAAGAGATTCACCTAAATATGCTTACCTTAAGCTGAAGAACCTTCACTTAAGAAATCATTCTTTTCATCAGCATCCACGCCAAAAAGTTGTAGTAGTTGCTTGAGATTTCTCTCCCAAACCATATTATTTGCAGCAATTTTTCGATCCACCTCACCTACACTTTCTTCAACTTTCTTCTTGGCAAGCTCTGCATCTTTTCTATCTTCTTCAGTCTCCTTTCTAGCATCTTCAGCCTCTTTTCTAGCATTCTCTACATCTTTTTTTGCTTCTAGAAATTGAAAAATGAAACACCTAAAAAGAACCTCACCAACAACCAGCAACCATAAAAAGAACTCTACAGAACAGCAAACAGGCCAGAACCACCACAAAAATACCAAAAACTACAACAACCCTTCTGCAAAAACCATACTCAAAGCCACAACCAAAACTATCAAATCATGCAAACAAGAAAAAACCACTCCACAGCCAAACTAGTAGGCGGAAGAGCAACTAAAAAAACCTCAAAACAGCAAATGCAATAATCTTCCCAATTCTGCTCCACAAGGAACAGAACAAGCAAAATCAGAACAATCTTTAAGGCATCAGAACCAGGCCAGAACAACCACAAAATTAGACTGCACCCGCCCTCACAGCCTGCACCAACCTGCAGAACAGCAAAGCTCCAGCCAAAACCAAGCACAATCCAACTCACAAAGCCACAAAACAAAACCAAGTACAACCCTGAGTGCACCAGGGCAAGCCAAAGAATAACAGCAGAACAAAAAAACATCCTCCAAAAGCAAAACCAACCCAAACACAACACCTCCATAGTGTAAAAGACAAATTTGTAATCGTAAAAAACAACACAAATCAAAAACCTGAAAACCCCAATTCGAAAATCCAAAGTAATAAGCTCAATCAAAAATTTATATAGTTCATAAAAGATAATCAAAACCCTTAAGAAAATTGCATACTAATTTAAATTAGGAGCAATTAACGAGTAAACAATTTAAATTAACACTAAAATTTTTTAACAACATATGAAATTCTTACCTTCGATTTTATACGTTAAAGTTGCTATTTTTGTCGATTCGAAGAAGTTTTGATGAATAACGCCACAACAACCGCCTTAAATCCCTCAAAAATCCTTTTGAGGAACGATTTACCTAAATCTTAATTCAAAACTCTTTCAAAATCCCAAACTACCACCTGTCGAAAATTGATTTTTTTTACCCAAATCATACTTCGAAACCAACTAGATTGGAGATAGGAGCGAGGGTGAAGAAGACATCGAAACCAACGAATATTAGGAGATGAAAGTGAAGAAAATTAAACGAGTGAGAGTTGAGAGTTGAGAGTGAGAAAGTTAAGAGTTAAGAGGGAAACAGAAATGAGAGTGAAGAGTGAGGCTAGGGTTGTTTCTTAATAGATGCTATTAGCATCATTTTTGACAGAAATGATACAAATACAGGAATATTCGTATCGTTTATTTTAAAGACGATACTAATAGAGATCTAACGTTTTTATTTACAAACGATGCTAATAGAGTCCTAATAGTATCCTTTTTTTAAAAAACGGTGCTAATAGAGTCCTATTAGTATCAATGGTAATAGAGTGCTATTAGTATCATTTTTTTAGAAACGATGCTAATGGGGTGTTACTAATAGCCATTTTTCCACTAGTGTAAATTCTCAAAATGTATATGTAATTTTATTAAAACAAAAGGTTTGGTAGTATAGAAATGGGTCCTAGAGGCCTTTTTTGGAAAAAATACTTGCCCAGATCCCCTTTGGGCATTTGCCATGACATAGAGCTCGAAAGAAAAATCAATTTGAAAAAAAAATTGCTTCGTTCGGACACCCGAGCGTTAAAATATGCCTTTTTGAAGTTTTTTATTATATTCATTTAATATTTTTCCTCGTTTAGGGGTATTTGGTATAGTTCATTTACATGCAATAGTATAATTAGTAATATTGTTAATTTTATAAAATTGAAATAGGGTGATGATCTTATTTTAATAATTTTATAATCGATAAATTTCAATTGAATGATTTATAAAAAATCAACATTACGTATACAATTGTTTCTATTTCTACCTTTTGATTTTAGACTAATATAATTAATGTGATTACCATATATAGGCTTGCCACAAAAAAACAAAATTTTCCATGGCATAACATATATTAGCCACGAAAATAAACAAAATGTGTGGCATAAATTTATGTTAACCACGTAGAAATAAAAATACCCATGGCATAACCATATTTTGCCACTAAATCACTTCTAGCCGTGGCATAAATTTAATGAGTAATTAATTTTATATGTCAAAATATTTTTTTCCCGTGGCTAGATGATAATATGCCACGAATGTAAAAATTTCCGTGGCATAAAATTTGGTGCTCTCGTTGAGAGGTCGTTTATACTCAAGTGCTCATCAAATCGATCAAACACTTGAAACAACATTACTATGGAAAGTGGAGGTGAAGAAGTTCCTACAAATTTTGAATGGGCATTGTCCTTAGAACAAGCTAAGGAAATCAGAAGGGACAATGAAATTAACGAATTGCACACTATGCTAGAGGAAGTGATGAACTTTGTGTCTGGAAGTTCGAAAAACAAGAAAAAGGGTCACGCAATTGACGATCTTGATTCAAGTTCTAGTGATGAAAACTCAGGCAGGAGTGCACGCAAACATAGGCGTGATTATGACACTGGTTCAAGTGAAGAAGATGACCGAAACAGACATAAAAGGCGTGACAAACAGAAGGATGATGATCGTAGCCTAAAGTTGGATGTCCGTGAATTCAACGGCAGTCTAGATCCGAAATTTTTCCTTGATTGGCTAAGGAGAACCGAAAGAGTTTTCAATTACAAAGAGCATGATGATCATCAGGCCTTCAGAATGGCGGAATTAAAGCTATCTTCCTATGCTAGTTTGTCGTATCAATGATGTATCTCTTGATGACAACAGTGACACTAATAATTTAATCGATGTCAATGCTATGAATAACTTTGAATGTGATGGTATCAAGGATGCAACCATAGGTGAATTAGTTGCATATGGAAATATCAACCATATGGGTGCATCAAGGGTAGGGATTTTTTGTCAATGCATGATGATGTGGCAATCTTATCTTAAGTTGGTTGTGTGTTTGTTTTGTGAAGGACGAATATCCCTAGTCTTAGGCGTGTATTTTTTGTTGATTTTAGTTAGGATTTTGTTGTTGATTATACCTATAAATAATCTCAACATTAGGATGTAATAAACTAAGTTGAAGTTGAATAAAAGGTTTTAATTGTTTACTTGAAAAACAAAAAAATCCGAAATTCTGAGAGTTGGTGATTAAGTTATTTATACTCTTGTACAGATTTAATTAGTAGCTTTGAGGGTTCTTAGGCTTTAACCAAAGGACTAATTGATCAACTGAAAATTGAGAATCTTGGTGACTTGGTCTTTATAGGTTCGAAATTTTAGTCTATTCCCTTGTGAGTTTTCTTTGAGAGGTCTTTTATACTCAAGTGCTCATCAATTGATCAAACACTTGAAACAACATTGCTATGGCAAGTGGAGGTGAAGAAGTTCCTGCAAATTTGGAAAGAGGATTGTCCTTAGAACAAGCCAAGGAAATCAGAAGGGACAATGAAATTAAGAAATTGCGCACCATGCTAGAAGAAGTGATGAATTTTGTATCAGGAAGTTCGAAAAACAAGAAAAAGGGTCCCGCAATTGATGAAATTGAATCAAGATCTAGTGATGAAAATACAAGCAGGAGTGCATGCAAACCTAGGCGTTACTATGACACTAGTTCAAGTGAAGAAGATGACCGAAACAGGCATAAGAGGCGTGACAAACTGAAGGATCATGATCGTAGTTTAAAGTTGGACGTTCTGGAGTTCAACGGCAGTTTAGATCCAGAAATTTTCCTTGATTGGCTAAGGAGAACCGAAAGGGTCTTCAATTACAAGGAGTATGATGATCATATTGCCTTCAGAGTGGCAGAATTAAAACTAACATCTTATGTTAGTTTGTGGTCTAAAGGACTACAAAGAAAACGCAAAAAGGAAGGAAGATCGAAAATTTGTTCATGGCGCAAATTGAAAAGAGAGTTGAGAAAAAAATTTGTACCACATGAGTATGAGCAGAACAACTTCCTAAAGATGCATACTCTGAAACAAGGACAGAAGAGTGTTGAGGAGTATATCAATGCTTTCGAAAAGAAAGATGATATTGTGGGACCTAGAAGAGAAGGAAGATAACAAAGTTGCTCGGTCTGTAGCAGGGCTGGATGAATCCATTAGGGAAAAAGTGGAATTGCAACCCTACTGGACTTATGATGAGATCTGCAACGTCGCACTCAGGGTGGAAAAACATGGGAATTCAAATAAGCCAAAAGCATTCTTTAAATCATATGAATCCAAGAAGGAAGTGGTGTATTCTCAACCAGCTAGTGCTAAACTTAAATTCGATAATGATAAAAGGGCATCCACTCATATCAAACCATTGGCAATCCTTGAAGACAAAAGGAAGTGTTTTAAGTGTCAGGGAGTAGGACACCTGCAAAGAAATTGTCCAAACTCTAGGGTAATCACTGTCAGGGAAGCAAAGGAAATTGAAGATGCCTACTTAGATGGTCTTCTTGAAGAAAGGAAGGATGAAAATATTGATTCCCAGGAAGAATAAAGAAGCAATGATATGGAAGAAATAGAGGTAGAAAGACAGGGTCAGGCATTGGTCTTCAGGAGAGTTCTTCAATCTAAACCTGCCCCAATTGAGGAGAACCAGAGGGCCAAAATTTTCGTGACCAGGTGTAATGTACAGGGCAAGTTGTATGATGTAATAATTGACAGTGGAAGCTATACTTAATGTGGTCTCTATCCTCTTGATTGAGAAATTGAATCACCCCACATAAAATCATCGTCAACCTTACAAGTTACATTGTTTAAGCAATACCAGTGATGTCAAGGTAACAAAGCAAGCCCTGATCAATTTCAAAATTGGTCAGTTTGAGGATCATGTGATGTGTGATGTTTGTCCAATGGATGCTTGTCATATATTGCTTGGTAGACCCTGGCAATATGATCGATTTGTGAAGCATGATAGAGGAACTAATGTGTACATCATCAGGAAACTGGAAATTGACAAGCCAATTGCTTTGAAACCTTTAAAAGTGGCGCAAGACAAGCAGAAATTGAATGTGGAGAATAAAAAGGGAGTGTTCTTGTCAAATCCAAAGGAGTTGGAGAAGGAATTGTCTGATTGCCAGCAAGTGTTCCTACTAATGGCCAAATATGTGAGAGTTGAAACATCTACAATCCCTAAAATTCTTCAACCATTATTAAAGGAATTTGAAGATGTATTTCCAGATGACTTACCATCAAGTTTACCTCTCAATAGGGGCATTGAACACCAGATTGACTTAATCCCAATCCCATGTGCTCAAAGTCCCAATAAACCAGCATATAGATGTAATCCTAAGGACACTAAGGAGATATAGAGGCAGATTGAGGAATTAACGCAAAGAGGATACGTGAGGGAAAGCATGAGTCCTTGTGATGTACCAACACTAATTGTTCCTAAGAAAGACAGATCCTAGCGCATGTGCATTGATTCTAGTGCTGTAAACAACATCGCGATCAAGTACAGGTTCCTAATCCCTAGGTTGGACGATCTTTTGGAAGAATTATATGGCTCACAGGTGTTTTCCAAGATTGATTTAAGAAGTGGGTATCATCATATTCGCATGAGGGAACGCGATGAATGGAAAACAGCTTTCAAAACTAAATTAGGTCTCTATGAGTGGTTAGTCATGCCTTTTGGACTCACCAACGCCCCTAGCACGTTTATGAGACTTATGAATGAAGTTTTGAAGCCATATTTGGGTAAGTTTGTTGTTGTATACTTAGATGATATATTGGTTTATAGCAGAAACACTAGAGATCATCTGCAGCATCTAAGACAAGTTTTTTACACTTTAAGACAACAAAAAATATACGGGAAATTGGAAAAGTGTTATTTTCTGGTGCAAAGTGTGACGTTTTTGGGTAATGTGGTGTCAAAGGATGGGGTTTCAGTTTATCAATCCAAAGTTGACGCAATTAAGTCATGATTTTTCCATGGTTTTGCTTCCTTCTACAAAAGGTTTGTCAAAAACTTCTCATCAATTGTTGCTCCTATAACTGAATACATAAAAAAAAAGATAAGAAGTTTCAGTGGTTCGAGGAGGCGCAGAGGGCCTTCGAAAAAATCATGGATTTGTTATGCCACACACCTATTCTGCCTGATTTCTCAAAGCCTTTTGAAGTTGAAACAGATGCAAGCAATGTAGCGATTGGAGAGTTTTATGCAATTGTGAGAGCTCTAGATCATTGGAGTCATTAATTGAGGCCTAATCACTTCATCCTGCATTCTTATCATGAAGCATTAAAGCATATAAATGGTCAGCAGAAACTGAATCCTAGACATGCCAAGTGGGTTGAGTTCCTTCAATCTTTTCAGTTTTCATCTAAATACAAGGATGACAAGTCTAATGTGGTAGCAGATGCACTTTCTAGAAGGTATGTATTGATCAGTGTTTTGAACTGCAAGCTATTGGGTTTTGACCATATCGAGATATATTATGATGGTGACATTGATTTTGGTCCTGTGGTGCAACAATTGGGAAGTGGATTAGTTGGATCATATGCTGTACATGATGGATTCCTATTTAAAGGGAATCAATTGTGCAAGGCTAATTGTTCAATCAGGGAATTATTGGTCAGAGAGGCGCATGGATGGGGTCTTGCAGGGCATTTTGGATGTGCTAAATCATTAAGCATGCTGCAAGAACATTTTTATTGGCCTAAGATGATTAGAGATGTGGAAGTTGTGATTTCTCAATGTGCTATATGACAAAACGCTAAAGCAACTTTTCATCAAGGTTTATGAAAACCATTGACAGTTTCAGATGGTCCCTGGGAAGATGTATCAATGGATTTCATTGTTGGTCTACCTAGTACAGCTCACCATACGGATTCTATTATGGTGGTGGTGGACAGGTTTTCAAAGATGGCACATTTCACTCCTTGCAATAAAACTAATGATGCTGTTAATGTTGCAGAGCTGTATTTTAGGGATATAATTTGATTGCATGGTATTACTAAAACAATTGTCAGTGACAGGGATTCGAAATTCATGAGCTACTTTTGGAAATCGCTGTGGAAACTGGTTGGTACCAAGTTACTTTTTAGTACTTCCTATCACCCACAAACTGATGGGCAGACTGAAGTGACGAACAGGACATTGGGGGTACTACTGCGTGGATTAGTAAGCAAGACTCAGAAGGATTGGGATTTAAAATTGGCGCATGCTGGGTTTTCCTACAACAGATCACCTACTTATGCAACCAAACATTCACCCATTGAAGTGGTTTATAGAGTCAACCCTAAATTGCCAATTGATTTCATCTGTGTTCCTAAAGGTGATTTGGTTCATAAAACTGCTTTGGATAAAATTCCATATATGCAGAAATTACATGGACAAATCAGAGCAAGAATTGAAAAGGTTAATGATCAGTATAAGATGCGCACAAATAGGCGCAGAAACCCACGAAAATTCCAAGAAGGTGATTTAGTTTGGTTACATCTCAGGAAAGAAGGTTTCCTAATCACAGGAAAAATAAATTGATGCCTAGATGTGATGGACCATTCAATATTTTGAAAAAAGTTGGTGATAATGCTTATTAACTTGAGGTGCCAGGTGAATATGGAGTCCATGCTACTTTTAATATAGGTGATTTATCTCCATATGTGCCTGATGAACAACATCGAAGTTTGAGGACAAACTCTTTTGAAGGGGAGTATGATGTATCTCTTGATGATAACAGTGACACTAATAATTTAATTGATGTCAGTGCTATGAATAACTTCGAAGGTGATGGTATCAAGGATGCAACCATAGGTGAATTAGTTGCATATGGAAATATTAACCATATGGGTGCATCAAGGGTATGGATTTGTGTGTGCATGGTCACTCATCACTAAATGACAAACAAATCAAGGCAAGAATTGGTGGATTATGGGGAACAAGATGGTTTTTGCCTATGAGTTTTTTCCTACAGGGTTTTTCTCATTTTTGGCATTGAGTCTTTTATTTCTTGTGGAGTCTTGCTCATCATAATTATGCTAAAATACATGGAGGACAGATTCTTGAAGGTTTCTTGATTAAAAGATTAGATCTTGAAGAATTTCTTGAAGTTCTTGAAGAAATCTTGAAAATTGCGCAAATAATGATGCATTTCTTGAGGCGTGATTTTGGCGAATTTTCTTGGTTCTTGGGCAGCAAGTAACTCTTGTAATTTTAGCTTAAAATCTGATGATTATCTTGTTAGTTAATTATTTAGTCAAGTTGTTAGGATATTTTCGCACTACAAGAAAACGGGAAAATAGCGACGAAAATAAATTCCGTAGCAAATATAGAGTTTGCGACGGAAGTCCACTTGTTTGTGATGGAAATAACCGTCGCAAAAAAGTGACAAACCAAATCAGATGAGCAAATTTTTTTTGCGACGGATTTTTATTTTTGCGACGGAATAATCCCTCGCAAATTTGCGACGGAATCAAATTTCCCTCGCAAAAAAAACGACAAACCCTTATGTTATTTTGTTGCCAAAAAAATAAACCAACAAAACCCATCACTTCTTCTTCTTCGCCATTCTCCCTTCTCACTTCTCAGCCATCTTTCAATTTACCCTTATTCACTCCCTCAAACTAACCTAACCCAAAAACCCTCCTCCTTTTTTGCCATTCTCCTTCTTCTTTGCTCTTCTTCTTTCATTTCACTTCCCAAAAAAACCTTCAATTCGTCGTCGATGTTGTGGCCTCCGCCGTCCGCCGCTGGTTCTCGCCTCCGCCGTCCGCCGTCAGTGCTTTTCTTGTTGGTAAGTTTTTTTCGATAAATAATTGCAATGGCATAGATAAATAATTCTGTTTTCAAGTTTTGAGATTAGATCCTCTTATCTTAGCTTAATGAAATAGCAATGAAATAGCAAATATTGGATTTTTATGTGTTACATTGATTGATTGATGTTTTGTGATTTAATTATTTGATTATTTCGTTTCAAGTGATAAACCCTAATTTGTGAGATTGATGTTCTTGCTCTTTTTTTTTATGTGAAACCGGTACAGTTAAGCTAGAGAATAGTTAGGAGGGTAGCTACTCTTATCAGTAGAGTATATAGAAGTAGCAAACTGAGGGGGATTAAATAAGAGTTTTGTTACATAATCAGTACAACTAAAATCCCTACAATTCTTAGCTAAGCAATCTGCGACTTTGTTCGAATCTCTGTTTGCATACTCCAATCTAACATCTGCCACCTATGCCATGAGGTCCCTGCATAAAACAATAAGGTGATAACAGCAAACAGAAGTGACAGTGGTAGCATTGATCCCTTCCACAGTTAATGATTATGCTGTTCCAATTTCTAGACTTAATCAGCTTCAGTCCTTCCCAAATAGCAATCATTTCACTCATATAGGTACTACTAATGAACCTTTGGCTTTGGAATCCTAGCACCCATTAACCAAATTCATACTCAAGTATTCCTTTTTCTGCTAATGCAATTTTCACCCTTAGTACAAATGGGCTACACCAATAATCAAGCAATAATATTTCTTCACCCTCCATTTTAATCTTGGTCTTTGGTAGAAGAATTGAATAGAAGATCTTTGGGTATGGAATTCAATCATGCAATGCATTAAGTATATTATATATTGAGTTTATGACTTTATGGAAGTCTACTAGAGAAGAAGTAATCACTTGAGTCATGAGCTTGTTACTCGTTAGTACAATTTTCACAGTTTAAGAATATACAATACAATATTACGGGCCGCGCTTAAACTGGGACCTTATTATATTTTTTTTTTCTTACTTTATGTCAATTTGTTGCATTTTTTCATTATNTTTTTTCATTAAAAATATTACAGGTTTAGTCTGCACTAAGTAACAAGTTATGAAACTTGTATGACAAATTGTTGCATCTAATATGTTATAGAGGTAGTCACTTAGAAAGGAAGGGTTGGCGAGATTTAAATCCTTAACTTTTGTGTCACACTGGTACTAATACCATGATAGAGGACCAACTTAATTCCATACTAATATGTTAGAGTCAAGTTCTTTAACTCATGATGATAATGGTGATGGTGTCACAATGTCCACGGCTGCAGCTTACTCCGTCCTGGGTATGGAATCTGGATGTTCTGCAACCCAACTCAAGGCTGCTTTTCGAGCCAAAGTCAGTGACTAACTAACTAACTACCTAACTAAATTAAGCTTGTTTTGTCGAATTGAATATGCTGCATAACCGTATAAGGAGCTTTTTACCTGTTCAATAGGTGAAGGAATTCCATCCTGATGTTTACAGAAGTCAGTAGCAGTCTGATTCCATTATTCGTCGTGTCATTCAAGCGTATTAGGTACTTATTGCCTTCAATCTTGTTGAATCTTTCCATGTTTAAGTGGATAAATATATTATGATTTTTGATCATATTCTAATGTGAATGATGATGATGATGCAGATTCTCTCTAATATCAGTAAATCAGACATAATTGAAAGGTACTATAATATTACATATCATCTTTTATACATTATCATATTGGTTATTATTAATGTTGTATTTGTGCTTGCAGTGAATGCTTAGATCCTTTTGACAATCAAGAATGTGAGGCATATGATATATTTGACAATGAAGTTCTGTGTATCAGAAAAGGTTTGAATTTATTCTCGATATTGCTTTTAAATTAATCCTTGATCAGTATATGTCATGTAGCTCAACTCGATTAATTATTTATTAAAGAAAAGATAAGCCTCTCTTTACCTAGATGCTGCGCGTTTTTGGTTGTCTTTCAGAGTAAATTCTATCTTCCTCTGACCAATCAGCCTATGTTATCAGAAACCATCTTTTATAACTAACCAGGATCAAGTTTGTAACACTTGTAATTATGCTTTTAGGGATGTTTAGCTTATTTATAGGTTAAATGTAGAAATATATGAAAAATGGGCACATTAGTAGCCATTTTGAGCCATTTCGAGCCCATTTGAACCTAAAACACAAGTAAGGCCTACTTTAAAATAATCTAGAGGTTGTAACACTTGTAATTATGCCTTTTAGGGATTTTTAGCTTATTTATAGGTTGAAATGTAGAAATATACGAAAAATGGGCACATTAGTAGCCATTTTGAGCCATTTCGAGCGCATTTGAACCTAAAACACATGTAAGGCCTAGTTTGAAATAATCTAGAGGTTGTAACACTTGTGATTATGCCTTTTAGGGATGTTTAGCTTATTTGTAGGTTGAAATGTAGAAATATATGAAAAATGGGCACATTAGTAGCCATTTTGAGCCATTTCGAGCCCATTTGAACCTAAAACACATGTAAAGGCTAGTTAGGCATAATGTAAAGGTTGTAACACTTGTAATTATGCCTTTTAGGGATGTTTAGCTTATTTATAGGTTGAAATGTAGAAATATATGAAAAAAAGGGCACATTAGTAGCCATTTCGAACCCATTTGAACCTAAAACACATTTAAGGCGAAGTGATATGTTTGGGAATTAATTTGTGGTATTTCTTTTGTATTTTTTGCAGGTGAAAGTAAACAATGGCAATTGAAGCTGCCTAGAATACTGAAGATGTTGTTTCAATGGAACTTCTAACTCCTAGTTGGAAAGATCAGGTCTTTTTTTTTTCTCCAATTCAATTGTTTGTGTTTATGTTAATTTAGTTGCTAATTAATTTAGGTTGTGTTTATGTTAACTCACCTATTACATGTGGCTGTGTGCCCTCGCTCATGATCAGTCCAAACAAAATAGGGTGTAATTGAACTTGTGTGATCTAATCTGTTCAGATTTGATTAGTTTTAACCTGATCTTGTTCTGACCCCTCATTCTTATCATTCATTAACTTAGCCTACTTGCGTCACTCATGCACATATACATATTAATTTATTTTGCTCTCCTATTCAAATTGACGATTTGATTTTGAAGTATTTCTGTGAAAGAATGAACGAATGACCAGATGGGGTATTTATTGTAGGTGTTGTTGTTTAATCTGCCGTTGTTAGTTGATGTTCTTGTGTTGATGTTTCCATTGTTAGCTACCGCTCCAATGTTGGTGTTCGTGTTTAGAGCTACTTGATCGCGTTCGTGTTCTTGTTAACGGTGCTGTTGTTCTTGTTTGGAGATGGTTGTAGGTGTTGTTAGTTGCTCCTTTTTATGTTGGGTTTGTTGATTTGTTTATAGGTATTTATGTACATAAATTAGCTCAACAAATTGTATAAAATTTTATTTTTTTGACATTATTGTAACGAATATTATTACTTTGCTTATAATATTAGTAACAACCATCATTTTTAGTAATTATATTTAGTAAAAATTAATTAAAAACATTTTTTTATATCTAAATATACCTATTAGTACCGTTTTTCTGAAAAATGGTACTAATAGTTGGAAAAAAACGATACTAATATTATTTATTAGTAACTTTTTTTACAAAAGATACTAATAGTTAAAGCTATTAGTAACACCTCCATTAGTAACGCCCTAGAAACAGTACTAATAGCTCCAAAAAAACAGTACTAAAAGCCTTTTTTCCACTAGTGTAATTTGCGAGGGAATTTTCCGTCGCAAATTTGCCTAACTTTGCTAGGGAATTTTCTGTCGCAAATTTGCGAGGGAATTTTCCGTCGCAAATTTGCAAGGGAAATTTCCGTCGCAAACTTCAACAATTCCGTCGTATGTTTGGAAATTTGCGACAAAAATTTTAGCGAGGGACATTTCGCGACGGAATTTTTTAAGTTTGCGACGGAATTTGTCCATCGCAAAAATGCTGTTATCTTGTAGTGTCTTGATTTGTTAGTTAGTTAGAGTTTGTTAGGCAAGATCAGATCAAGTGCAAGTTGCATGATGATGTGGCAATCTTATCTTAAGTTGGGTGTGTGTTTGTTTTTCGAGGGACGTTTTTCCCTAGTCTTAGGCGTGTATTTTTTGTTGATTTTAGTTAGAATTCTGTTGTTGATCATACCTATAAATAATCTCAACGTTAGGATGTAATTAATTAAGTTGAAGTTGAATAAAAGGTTTGTTTGTTTACTTGAAAAACAAAAAAATCCGAAATTCTAAGAGTTGGTGATTAAGTTCTTTATACTCTTGCACAGATTTAACTAGTAGCTTTGTGGGTGCTTAGGCTTTAATCAAATGACTAATTGATCAACCTAAAATTGGGAATCTTGGTGACTGGGTCTTTATAGATTCAAAATTTTAGTCTATTCCATTATGAGTTTTTATTTACACGAAAATTCACATCAATGAAGGATTACAAAGAACACGCAAAAAGGAAGGGAGATTGAAAATCAGTTCATGGCGCAAATTAAAAAGAGAATTGAGGAAAAAATTTGTACCACATGAATATGAGCAGAATAATTTCCTGAAGATGCATACTTTAAAACAAGGGAAAAAGAGTGTTGAAGAGTATATCAATGCCTTTAAAAGTTGTTGATATTATGTGATCTGGAGGAAAAGGAAGACCATAAAGTTGCTCGATTTGATGCAGGACTGGATGAATCTATTAGGGAGAAAGTGGAATTACAACCTTACTGGACTTATGATGAAATATGTAAAGTGGCACTCAGGGTTGACAAACATGGGAATTCAAAGAAGCCAAAAGCATTCTTTTAAATCCTATGAATCCAAGAAGGAAGTGGTGTATTCCCAACCAGCTAGTACTAAATCTAACTTCGCCAATGTTAAAGGGGCAGCCACTCTAGTCAAACCACTTGAAATCCCTGAAGACAAAACGAAAGTGTTTTAAGTGTCAAGGAGTTGGACACCTACAATGGAATTGCCCAAATTCCAGGGTGATTACTGTCAGGGAAGCAAAGGAAATTGAGGATGCTTACCTAGATGTTCTTCTTGAAGAAGGGGAGGACGAAAATTCTGAGTCACAGGAATAAAAGAGCAGTAATAATATGGAGGAAGTAGAGGCAGAAACACAGGGTCAGGCATTGGTCCACAGGAGGGTTCTTTAGTCTAAACCTGCGCCAATTGAAGAGAACCAGAGGGTCAAAATTTTGTGACAAGGTGTAATGTACAGGGCAAGCTATGCGATGTGATAATTGATAGTGGTAGTTGTACTAATGTGGTCTCTACCCTAATGATTCAGAAATTGAATTACCCCACATACAATCAACCTCAACTTTACAAGTTACATTACTTAAGCAATACCAGTGATGTCAAAGTAACAAAGCAAGCCCTGGACAATTTCAAAATTGGTCAGTTTGAGGATTCAGTATTGTGTGATGTTTTTCCTATTGATGCTTGTCATATATTGCTTGGTATACCCTGGCAATATGATCGATTCGTGAAGTATGATGGAAGAACCAATGTTTACATCATCAAGAAATAGGAAACTGAGAAGCCAATTGCTTTACAACCCTTAAAAGTGGTGCAAGACAGGAAGCAATTGAATGTGGAGAATAACAAGGGAGTCTTTTTGTCAAATCCTAAGGAATTGGAGAAGGAATTATCTGATTGCCAGCAAGTGTTCCTGCTAATGGCCAAGGATGTGAGAGTTGAAACATATGCAATCCCAAAAATTCTTCAACCACTGTTGAATGAATTTGAGGATGTATTTCCAGATGATTTGCCACCAGGTTTGCCTCCCAATAGGGGCATTGAACACCAGATTGACTTGATTCCAGGTGCTCAGTTTCCCAATAAACCAGCACACCACTGCAATCCTGAGGAGACCAAGGAGATACAAAGGAAGATTGTAGAATTAATGCAGAGAGGATACGTGAGGGAGAGCATGAGTCCTTGTGCTGTACCAACACTGATTGTTCCAAAGAAAGACGGATCCTGGCGCATGTGCATTAATTCTAGAGCCATTAACAACATCACAATCAAGTACAGATTCCCAATTCCTAGATTGGACGATCTACTGGACGATTTATATGGCTCACAGGTGTTTTCCAAAATTGATTTAAAAAGTGGGTATCATCAGATACGCATGAGGGAAGGGGATGAATGGAAAACATCTTTCAAAAATAAATTGAGACTCTATGAGTGGTTAGTCATGCCTTTTGCACTCACCAACGCACCTAGTACGTTTATGAGGCTTATGAACGAAGTTTTGAAGCCATATTTGGGTAAGTTTATTGTTGTGTACTTAGATGATATACTGATTTATAGCGGAAACAATGGAGATCATCTGCAACATCTAAGACAGGTTTTTGAAACTTTAAGGCAACAAAAACTGTACGGAAAATTAGAGAAGTGTTACTTCATGGTGACTAGTGTTACATTCTTGGGTTATAAGGTGTCAAAGGATGGAGTATCAGTTGATCAATCTAAGGTTGAAGCAATCAAAATATGGCCAACACCCACGAATGTTACTGAAGTGCGTGCTTTTCATGGTTTGGCTTCTTTCTGCAGAAGATTTGTCAAAAATTTATCATCCATTGTTGCTCCTATGACTGAATGCATCAAGAAGGATAAGAAGTTTGGGTGGACCAAGGAGGCGCAGGGAGCATTCGAAAAAATAAAGGATTTGTTATGCCACACACCTATTCTTGCATTGCCTGACTTCACAAAACCTTTTGAAGTTGAAACAGATGCAAGCAATGTAGGGGTTGGCGTAGTTCTGGTGCAGGGAAAAAGACCAATTGCCTATTTGAGCGAAAAATTGAATGGGGCCAGGTTAAATATCTCCACTTATGATAAAGAGTTTTATGCAATTGTTAGAGCTATGGATCATTGGAGTCATTATTTGAGGCCTAATCACTTCATCCTGCATTCTAATCATGAAGCATTGAAACATATCAATGGTCAACAGAAACTGAATCCTAAACATGCCAAATGGGTGGAGTTCCTTCAATCTTTTCATTTTTCTTCAAAATATAAAGATGGAAAGTCTAATGTGGTGGCAGATGCACTTTCTAGAAGGTATGTATTGATCAGTGTTCTAAACTGCAAGCTATTGGGTTTTGACGATATCAAAACATATTATGAAGATGACATAGATTTTGGGCCTGTGATGCAACAATTGGGAAGTAGATTAGTTGGATCATATGTTCTACATAATGGCTTCCTATTTAAAGGGAATCAATTGTGCGTGGCTAATTGTTCAATCAGGGAATTATTGGTCAGAGAGGCGCATGGATGGGGTCTTGCAGGGCATTTTGGATGTGCTAAATCATTGAGCATGCTGCAAGAACATTTTTATTGGCCTAAGATGATTAGAGATGTGGATGCTGTGATTTCTCAATGTGCTATATGTCAAAAGGCTAAAGCAACTTTTCATCAAGGGTTATGCATACCATTGACAGTTCCAGATGGTCCCTGGGAAGATGTATCAATGGATTTCATTGTTGGTCTACCTAGAATAGTTCGCCATACGGATTCTATTATGGTGGTGGTGGACAGGTTTTCAAAGATGGCACATTTCACTCCTTGCAATAAAACTGATGGTGCTGTTAATATTGCAGAGCTGTATTTTAGGGATATAATTCGATTGCATGGTATTCCTAAAACAATTGTTAGTGACAGGGATTCGAAATTCATGAGCTACTTTTGGAAATCGCTGTGGAAACTGTTGGTACCAAGTTACTTTTTAGTACTTCCTATCACCCACAAACTGATGGGCAGACTGAAGTGACGAACAGGACATTGGGGGTACTACTGCCTGGATTAGTAAGCAAGACTCAGAAGGATTGGGATTGAAATTGGTGCATGCTGGGTTTGCCTACAACAGATCACCTACTTATGCAACCAAACATTCACCCATTGAAGTGGTTTATGGAGTCAACCCTAAATTGCCAATTGATTTCATCTGTGTTCCTAAAGGTCATTTGGTTCATAAAACTGCTTTGGATAAAATTCCATATATGCAGAAATTACATGCACAAATCAGAGCAAGAATTGAAAAGGTTAATGATCAGTATAAGATGCGCGCAAATAGGCGCAGAAACCCACGAAAATTCCAAGAAGGTGATTTAGTTTGGTTACATCTCAGGAAAGAAGGTTTCCTAATCATAGGAAAAATAAATTGATGCTTAGATATGATGGACCATTCAATATTTTGAAAAAAGTTGGTGATAATGCTTATCAACTCGAATTACCAAGATAATATGGGGTCCATGCTACTTTTAATATAGGTGATTTATCTCCATATATTCCTGATGATCAACTTCGAAGTTTGAGGCCAAACTCTTTTGAAGAAAGGGAGGTTGATACAACTGCAAGCATCAGTGATATTAATTATATTCATGAAATAAGTGATGGCAAATTCGAAGGTGGTGATATCAATGGTATCACTGGTAAGGATGCAACCATAAGTGAATTAGTTGCATATGAAAATATCAACCATATGGGTGCATCAAGGGTAGGGATTTTTGTGTGCATGGTCACTTATCAATAAGTGGCACGCAAATCAAGGCAAAGAATGGTGGATTTGGGGAACAAGATGGTTTTTGCCTATGAGATTTTTTTTCCATTGCATTTGTTAGGGTTTTTCTCGTTTTTGGCATTGAGTCTTTTATTTCTTGGTGAGTTTTGGTCATCATAATTATGTTAAAATACATAAAGGAAAGATTCTTGAAGGTTTCTTGATTAAAAGATTATATCTTGAAGCATTTCTTGAAGTTCTTGAAGAAATCTTGAAATTGCGCAAAAAAACAACGAACATCAAATGGGGAGTTTTTTGGCGTTTTTCTTGATTCTTGTGCAGCAAGTATTCTTGTAATTTTTAGTCTAAATTCTGATAATTATCTTGTTAATTAATTATTTAGTCAAGTTGTTAGGATATTTTCTTGACTAGTTAGTTAGTTAGAGTTTGTTAGGCAAGATATGATCAAGTTGCAAGTTGCATGATGATGTGGCAATCTTATCTTAAGTTTGTTGAGCAACTTGTGCAAGTGGCACAAGTGGGACGTTTTTTTTTTCCTTTGTTTTTCACGTGTATTTAGTTTTTTTTAGGTAGGATTTTGTTGATGATTATACCTATAAATAATCTCAGCACTAAGTTGTAAATTAATTAAGTTGAAGTTAAATAAAAAGTTTGTTTGTTTACTTGAAAACCAAAATCCGAAATTTAAGAGTTGGTGATTAAGTTCTTTATACTCTTGTAGATTAATTAATAGCTTTGAGGGTGCTTATGCTTTAATCAAAGGACTAATAGATCAACCTAAAATTAAGAATATTGGTGGCTTGGCCTTTATATGTTCGAAAATTTAGTTCTAACCTTGTGAGTGTTCAATTCATACGAAAATTCACATCAGGAGGGGAGGGGTTTGGAAGGATTAGTGTAAGTTATTTTAGTTGTTGTAAAATCTTTTCAAAAACAAAGAGATTTGGAAGGAAAATTATCAGATTATTGTATCAAATTTGTCAAAGACTTAAAATTGATTTGAGTTAATGAGGATTTTCTCTCTCTTCAAACAATTTTCTCTCTTCTCTTTTTACTATCCTTCTCTTTCTATGTCATCCTCAACATGTAAGCTAACCCAAATTCATGGATTTTTATTTTTGCCCCAAACTTGAAGAATATTTTGAATTTTTTTTATTAAATTCAAGTTTGTATTCGTTATTCTTTCCCAAATTCAAAGATAGGATTTCAAAATTTCACCAAAATTTGAAGCAAAAGTTTCAATTTTTCCTCAAATGTGAAATTAGGGTTTCGAAAATTTCCCAAATTGAAGATATTGTTTCAAAAATTGAAGAGTAATAATGGATTTCTTGTAAAATATCAAATTTCTCTGCAATTTTTGGGGTAAGAAGAGGAATAATCAAGGTGTTTGTGGTGGCAAATGGTGGTGTGGAAGTGTCATGGTGGTTGATAACTATGGTTCTTCCTTTTTCAGCTTCTTCCTCTTCCACCTCCCTTTCCCTCCAGTCCCCTTCTCCAAACAAAGGAAGAAGCTTTCATCTTCCCTTCCCTTACCTCCCATCCCCTTCCTTTCCTTTCTCCTCCCTCCCATTCCCTCCCTTTTTTGTACCCAAACACACTGTAAAGGAAGGATTTAATCCATTACTAATTTTGTAGTGATAAAAGTAATTTAATATCATTGAGAGTAAAAACTTGAAGTTTCTTGGTATATTATAACTTCTATTCTACTAATTATTTTTTTTTTAAATTCTTAGAGGACAAATATATATATATATATAATGACCATTGATTGGAGTAAAGCATCACAAAGCAATACGGAACATAAGGCTATGCGATTAGAGATGGAGAAATAAATGAAGACCATTAGAGTTTAGGATTAATTTGTAACAAAGATTATATAAGACTAAGTGTCAACTTAATCATTTGTTTATGCATACCTTCGATTTATTTGTTTCATTTGTTATATTATTTGAATAATTATCATCGACATTTTAATTATTGTCTCGAATAAACGTGGTGTATATTTAACACAAATGTTAAATCTAAATTTATGTAAAAAAGTAGTGCGAATTCTTTTTTTTTTTCTATTAAAATTATCATCATCAAAATAATAATATAAATTATTATTTTCGAATATTAAAGTGTTACTGAACTGATAGACTAAATGATACATATTATGAAATATTTGTTTTTATAGTACTTGTTACATAAAATCTATAAGTATGATACATAATGTTTATGAAAGTGTTACTGTAGGCTAATACATATGAAACTAAAAGTATAAGTGTTACTTATAATATTCATTGTAACAATTTGAAAGTGTTATGCTAGATTTTAAAAAGCGTTACATTAGTTGTTTTAGGTAGGGATGTTCAAAAATATCCAACCCGATTGATCTGACCCGATATCCGACTGATCCAATCTGAAAAAATCTAATCAAAACATACATTTTCCGATTTCGGATCAGTCGGATCGGATATGGATCAACATTTTCGATCAGTCGAATATCCGACTTTCCGAAAACTAAACATTCTAAAATGGGCTTTTTCTTTTTTCTTTATTTAAATTGGGCAGCTCACAGCCTCACCCACAGCCCGCCCAAATTACTGTAATTCTCTCTCATAACTTTACAAGTCACAAACTTAGTAATTCACATTCTACAAGTCAGACCAAAACACACCAAAACCCTAACCCTAATTCCCTTCTCACCTTCTCACTTGATCTCTTCTCAGTTCTCACTCTGACGGCGGCGCTCGATGAGTCATTGGTTTGTTTGATCAAGTGGAAGCCTTTGCTGACCTATGTAATTCAAGATGACGTAGTTTTATCAATTCTTTTTGTTCGTTTTATCAATTAGAGAGAATTGAGCACTTTCATCATCATTCTTCCACAAAATTCATCATCATTTTCTTTGAATCCTTATCTTCTCCATCTACGTACATATACACAAAAAACACTAAAAAAATTATTTTCTTTATTATCCATTTTAAGTTTATTAGTTTTTTCTTATTATTATCATCTTCATATCCACCATCATCATCTTCAAATTAATCTAGACGACTTTGCGGTTAGTGAATTTTACTACCCGAGACCTACCCGAAAATTTCGAATACCCGCATATTGGGTACCTGAAATAAGCAGGTAGCCGCAATTTATTTTCCTACTATTTTTCAAGTAAAGTATAGTTGGACAAATTAGAATATTTATATGCTCCTACTTCAAATTACAAACTTGTTCTTTTTTTAACAAGAGTGAAACCAAAATGAACATAGAAAAAACATAAAATACTTAGTACATCACTTCATCATAATAAAGAGGTAACATAGTCCATCACTAAGACAGGGAAAATTGTAAATTAGTAAAATGAAAAAGAAAAAACATCATAAAAGCAAAAATATTATAAATAAAGAGAAAAGAAAAAAATAGAAAAATCAAAGCTACATAAAAAAAAAGGGAGTAAGAATTACAACAAAGATAAACCAAAAAAATAGAAAAACAAAGCATAACTTAAAAAAATTATTAAAAATGAAAATACAAAAATTAAACCGGGTATTGGATACTCGGAACAACAATTTTCGATACCCGTACCCGGCCAGAAAATTTTCGGGTAACCAACTTGTAAAATAAAATTGTTTTTAGCCCTAAAATTACCCGTTTTTAATGATTGGGTAATGCGGGTATCGGGCCGGGTTTTCTTGCACACCCCTAATTTTCGGGTTATATTTTGGGTTTCAAATTCTTGAAGTTGTTTTCAAGATTGTTTTGACGCTAGCACGCAAGGTATCTAGTATGATGCTACCATAAATCATCACCTTCAAGCTTACTCATCTTCATCATGTTTTCTCTTTATTTTTCTTATTATTGTTGTTGTTGGCTCCATCCATATTAGCTTTCTCATCACCTTTATTTTACATGTTAATCAATGAAATATTGACGAATAATTGTTTCAGATGTAATAAAACAAGTGAAATACTACCTCCGTTTCTCTTTAAGTTGCAACATTTTAAGTTGCACGGAACCCTGAACAAAATTTACTAATGATGATTAAACAATCAAAGAGCATATAATTAAGTAGTGGTTAACTAATGTCAAAAATTAAACAAGCACTATCAACACAACAAACCTAACAACCACCACCTACCAATTGTTCACCATCAAAACCACCACTAAAAAGAGCGAAAACCACCATAACAAAACACCACAAACTGCAGAAAACCATTGCAACCAACAACCACATATTGCGGAAACCACCACCACCAAACACCAAAGACATTGAAATCAACTAAAACCACAAAAAATAATGAACGAAAAAAAAAAACAACCGAAAGTAACGATTGAAAACCTCCAGATTGCAAACCATAAACCACAAATTCAAAGCCAACAACTCCACACATGCACATATTGGACGCTAACGAAGGTAACAGTGGTGTTGAAGGTTGTGATTGTGAATTGTTGGTGAAGTTCGTGACTAGTAAAGCTTTTTCTCGATTCAAATGGGGTTTCTATTGTGGTTTCAAATGATGGGAGAGGTGGTGGTGGTGTCGATTAAAAGAAAGACAACGATGGTGATGGCTTAGGGGTTCGAATGGAAGGAATTGAAGAGAAAGGTGGTGCTGGTGTTGGTTTCGGGTGAAGGGGTTGGTGGTGGCGGTGGTTTCGGGTGAATGTGATTGAAGGGTAGTGGTGGTATCCCTTGTCGAGAAGGGGTGTGGTGGTGATGGTGGTATACACTATAGAGCAGGGTGGTGGTGGTGGTATCTATTGTTCGGAATGGTAAAGGTGGTGGTGGTTTTGATTTAAGGAGGAGAGGACTTGGTTATGACTTGGTTATGCTAACTAGATTAATTTGTTTAGGATAATTACCATGTAATGTTTTAATTTGGAGGCAATTATGTAATTTTCAGCAAAAAAAAAATACTAAAAGAGGAAAGTCTGTGGTTGTTGCAACTAATGTGAAACAGCCCAAAATTGAAACTATTGCAACTAAAGAGAAATGGAGGTAGTAGAATGAATCATGTTTACGCCATTATTGCTTTTATGAGCATGATACATGACTATGTAGCTTGTCATTTTTCTTGTGTCGTGAGCATGATAGTATGCTTTAAAATCTTTGAAAGCATGATGACATGAAATTTAAAGTTTCCTGCAAATGGCATAACTCTTTATAGCTTTTCCAACAGGTTTTTATCGCTTTCCATAATAACGTGATTACAATTGTATGTAAACCATGATTACGGCTTTTCAAGTAGGTATATGATAATAATAAATACTTGGTTTGTTAAATGACATAAAATCACATGAGTTATAAAGACTTGAATCTTCAATAGGTTAAGCATGACATAAATAAAGTGATCACCAAATCTTGTTAATACTTGTGCATTAAATAAAACACGCCTAGTAAGCATTCTGATGTGAATTTTCATGTGAACAAAAATTCACAAGGATAGTCAATCTAAAGTCTCGAATTTGTAAAGGCCTAACCACCAAAATCCATGAATCTAGATCGATTAATTAGTCTTTGATTAAAGTCTAAGCACCCGCAAAGCCATTAATCAATCCACGTAGGAGTGTAAAGGAAGTGTTCCACCAACTCACAAATAATTTCAGAATTTTGTTTTTGAGAAAACAAAGAAAACTTTCATAAATTTCTAAACTCATATCTCTATTTTATTAATGAAAACCCAAGAAATATTTGAAGGAAAACATCCCTTGACCTTAGGCTTAATCTAAAAAGATAAAAATAAGGAAACAAAACAATAAACACGTCCTAATATAAACCCTAGCTATACTTGGACTCCAAGTAAAAGATAAAAATTTATCTTCCGAATTTTTTTGGATTTTTTAAGTATTTTACCTTGAAAATAGATTCAATAAGATTTCCAAAGCACATTGACACGCCATCTAGTTCAAATCGAACTGCCAATGAAAAATCCTCAAAGTCAGACAAACTACACTACTCCGAAATGGAAATTCAATTTTTAAAAGCCAAGAAACGTCTTACATTGAATCTTTTAATGAAGAAACCTTCAAGAACGTGATCCTCATTTATTTTAGACCAATATAACTAAAAACAAAGAAAATAAAAAAAAATTACAAGCAATTTAAAGCCTAAAATATGAAAATCTCCGCAATCGCGATAGGAAAAAACCCATAGGCAAAACTACCACGAACTCGGATGTAAATGGCGTCCTCATATCCACATCATACTCTCCCTCTTAAAACGAAACATGCCCCAAGTTTTAGCATCCACAGAACCATCCATATTTGATGAATTGATCCATGTTTGATGCCAAATTTAAAGTCACCTTGTAAGCACATCATTAGAAACAACCATAACACGATATCATCAGGTGAAATTTTGTTTAGGTGGAACGAAATCCTTTAGACTCTTTTGTGATTCTTAGAAGTAGCAGGAAAATCCATAAGAAATCTGTCTTTCAAAATCCCTTGAAAACGAATAAGAGAATCATGTTATAGACTTGTAGAATCAAAAGGGTGGACACCAACAAAAATTTTCGAAAGATTCAAACTTGTGGGTTTTGTGTTGACCATCTCTTCAACTTGATTTATAATAGCTTGATCTTCAACCATAATTTCCTTCATTGCATCAAAAATTATATCACTTTCAAAATTTGATTCAGCATTGATCACATCCTCCAATATTCAATCCTTTCCTCGTTGATTGTGATCAACAATGATTGATTATCTTCGTTGATTAGTGTGTTGCTACGTCATTTTTTTCATAATCTAGCATATCACAAAGTTGTGTAAAATCAATTGATTTTGATTCTTGTGATGGCTTGTTCTCTGCAATCTCGTCGTTGTGACCTAAATCGTTATATGCTTCAACGGCTTTCAAAACTTTATTGGCATGAACCTGAATTTTTTCAGGTACTATAACATCTTCCATTGATGTCAAAATCTTGAATATGATGTAGAACTCTAGGTTTGTCCATAATTAAACACTAAAAGAAAAAAGCAATTTTGCGACGGAACAATTCCGTCGCAAACAGGATTTGTGATGGAAATCCGTCGCAAAATGTCCGTCTCTAAAATTTTTGTCGCAAATTTCAAAACATGCGACGGAATTTTTGAAATTTGCGACTGAAAATTCCCTCGCAAATTTGCGACGGAAAAGTCCCTAGCAAAGTTAGGACGGACGAATTCCGTCGCAAATGGTAACAAAAAATAATAATAATGCACTTCTGCGACGGAATATTCCGTCGGAAAAAATTTTCAATTTTTTTTTATTTTTTTATGTTTTGATTGCTTATTTGTATTTGTACCTGTGATCCTGTAACCTGTATGATCTGCCACGTTATGTGTTATAATCAAATCAGAACAATTTATATTTTCCGATAATTACATATTCCAAACGTTTAATATGCGTACAAAGTATTTCCGTCTTAAATAGTTTCATACTTTTAAAGTTTAACAATCATGATAAAGGAACTAAGCTATGTTATATGGAACAAGGTACCTATCTACACTTGCATCCCTTGCCTGGCGCTGCTGCCCTCGTCGTCTGGCGAGTCCCGATGCTGACTCTGGAAAGGTGAACAACTGTCACTACCGAATCGATTCATCATCTAGTCCATAAACTCCTTCTGTGAACTCTGCATTGCTTCAATCTCGGCTCGCATCTTCTCCTCAACCTCAGCCCGCACCTCCTCCCGCACCTTTCTCCACATTTTTCTCTAAATGATCTTTCATTTGAGAAAATACAAATGGCGTGTATTGCTTCGATGATCCAGATCTCCTCGAAGAGCTGTAATACAGGTCCGCACCACTACCAAGACCCTTCACGTGACCTTTCTTGCTACGACCACCAAATGCCTCCAAATATAACTCATCGGGTGTTCTCTAACTCCCATCAGTGCTTGGTAGGTCTCCTAGAAAACGCAATTAAAATTAAAAACACGATAAGGGGGGATATGGGGGAGGAATATTCTTAGTTATACAGATTTGAATTTAAATCAACCCAACATACATTGTAGACAATAAAAGCCAGAGTTATGTAACAAAATAGATGGCTTATTTCAGGGTCAAACTAGCCTTAACATGTGTTTGAGGTTCAAATGGGCTCGAAATGGCTCAAATTGGCAACTAAAGTGGCAATTTTTCATATATATCTACATTTCAACCTATAAATAAGCTAAACATCCCTAAAAGGCATAATTACAAGTGTTACAGCCTTTACATTATGCCTAACTAGCCTTTACATGTGTTTGAGGTTCAAATGGGCTCGAAATGGCTCAAAATGTGCCCATTTTTCATATATTTTTACATTTCAACCTATCAATAAGCTAAACATCCCTAAAAGGCATAATTACAAGTGTTACAACCTTTCCATAAATCAGTAATTAGAGTATATAATTCAACAATCCGCTATATTGAAACCTAATTGACTGAATATTAACGATAATGCGAAACAAAACCCTAGATTGCGAAATTGAGGAGTAAAGATAAACATTTATACCTTAGGAAGTTTGGATTCGAAGCAAAGAAGATGCTTAAATGGAGATTTTAAGAGCAAGCTTAAATGGAGGATTTGAAATACTGGTCAATGGAAGAAACAAAGATAAAGGGCTATGAATTAGTGAAGAACTTGCGAAATATTGGAGGAAATTGCAGCCAAGGAATTTGAGAGAAATTTGAGAGGAATCAAATTCCCTTTGCTAGCTGCCTCAGCGAATTCCCCTGAACTCCTTACTGCAAAGTTTTCAAACATTCCAACAACAAATTGGAAGTCAATTTCAAAAAATTCGCAAAATTCATACAAAAATTTCAATAAGCATTTAACACTGCATATATGCAGTGTTCTACACAACAGCCCATCAAATCTACAGCCATGTTACAAACAATTCCAATAAACAGCCTCAAAATTAGGACATAAGCCATCTTCTCAACACCCCAGAATTCCTAGCACATAAAGTTCCCCCCCCCCCCCCCACAACATCCAAAACAAAAAAAAAATCCCAAACCTTTTTTTCTCCTTCCATCACTCCACCTATTAAGTAATATTTTTCAAAACTCTAACGTATGAATACTAGTTGTCTGCATATCGTAGGAAAATGCAGGGAACAAAAATAGTAGTGCTACTCTATATACACAAATAAAGGTTAACGAAGCATACTTCAGCATGCGTTGTAGGATCTGGACCATACAATGGACTGTCTTCAGAAGCAGAAGGTGCCAACTTTTTAAAAATTGGCTTAACCTGGAAAGTAGCCATAAGAAGCACAAAATTGGAATATTGTAAACAACATGTCGACAGAATCTTCAAGCACAAAACAGGAAAAAAAAAAAAAAAAAAAACTAACTTAACCAAATGATATCTAAAGAAAATTACCTTATGTACGCAGCACATCTATTGCTCAGGATGATAGGATCACCCGGTTTGACAAGAGTGGCTTTTGAATAACAATTAATTGCCTGTATAATCACACATTAATCAGCCTCGTAGTTCTAAAATGCGGAGCATCTGAAAGACCCTCAGCAACCTCAGGAATAAAACTCACACACACATCTTGCTTTCACGATCTTTTTACAAGGATGAGGTGTTAATAATGATAATGCTTCCAAGTTCAAACAGAACACTATCAAGAATAGACACCGAAGAATTTTATAAAGCTTAGCAAGTTACCAGGTTTTTTTTTTTCAATATCTCAAACAAAATGCACTTTACATCAAAAAGCGAAAGTCTTGAAGGAACTAAATTTATATAAGGGTGAATAAAAGAATCCTATTTATATTTCTAAAATGAGCATCATTGATCATTTAATTCTTTGCACTTTTATATGTGCATGTGTACAATGACTACAATCCATAAGAATTCCATAATTCTACACTCTGTACTACTGAATCAGCACATAGCTAGATGTATAAATCATAATATGATGGTCAGTCACCATTTGTGAGCCTACGAAAGATTTCATTTAGTATTCCCTATACCACTTTATTGAGCATTGAGTATCAACTACCCCTCATGCATATTAAGATCAATTTTGAAGCAGGTTGACAAGACGACTTTCTGCATGATGCAACTTAAAAATAAAAGATGGTTTGATCCTATATACAAGTAATACTCTGGTTGTACAACTCAAGAAAAGTTCTTGCACAATATACGCATTAATCATCAACCAATTAGTGCAACACTCTTGGCTAGAAGAATGCACTATATTAAAGCTTTACAAGTTCACAAAACTCAAATCAACTTGAAAGGCTAACTATGAAATGTATTAGCGCATAAGGACTATCAATACTCTTCAGCAGTAAGTAAAATCTTCTGTATGATTGACTGGAAGCCTAAGTTGATAGCTTTCATGACCAACCAATCTAGAACCTTAAAGGTTATTGGTTCCTATTTCAACCAATAGGTTTCCTATTCTTCATTGCCCACGGAAAGTATTGAAGCTCAAATCTCATAGCAAGTGCAAGTCAACAACATATCTTCTAGAACTAAACATCAACATAGGCACATTACCAATCAAAAGAAACAAAGCTTGTGGCATTTCTTCATTTCCAATAAAGTACAACTTTATTCCTCCTACCCTCAGCTCGAAATCCAAATGAGTAAAAAAAAGGTGCCTTTGGATTATGGCAGTTTCACAATTACACTATTGTTGGTGATTACATTGAACGATTCAAATTTTTCAAAAAAAAAAAAGGAAAAAGGTTTCCCAATTAGTTGGAACTTGCAACAAGACATTAAAGATCAACTCCTTTAGCATTAACAAACAATAACCAATTACACCCCATAGTATTCAGATTTCGGACAAAATTATTACACCGTCCCATGAGTTAACTCTCTTTATCATCAAGTCCTCTTCCCAACACTCAATTGAAATGGACAATTAAGGAAATTTCAAACTATCCAATTATGCCTAATTTTAATCAACAAAAATGCGACATCTTTTTTCGGAAAATTCTTAAATATTCCTCATGTTCATAAGCACTAATTGAAACTATAGCTTCAATGTAATCTCAATCAACAAATCTTCAAACATGCAATATCAATTTCACTCCTAACTTCTTTACTTCCAATTAAACCACTGTTAACTTAATTAGTTTAATTAAATTATCCAATAAAATTAACTGATTAATACTAACTTATAATCACCAATAATCAACAACATTCAATTCAATTCCACAATTAACAGCAAAAAAAGGGAAAAATTCAAATAAATTAAACAAACAATTACTAAACACAATTACTTCGATTAAATTAAAACACAAATCAATTTAATGAAATCACCTCTTCGAATCTTCCACGACGAAAAGCTTGATTTCCAGTTTGCACAAACTCAAATACTTGTTGAAACCTCTGCGAAAATTTATTCGAAGATTAGAGATTGTTACCGAGAGAAGGAGGAGTAACGGTGGCAGAGCACTTGAGGGAGGTCGAGATGGAGCGAGAGAGGAGAGGTTTGGAGTGGAGATAGACGGCTGAGAATGAGTGTGAAGTGAGAAGGGAGAATTTGCGAGGAGTAACTCAGCGTGATTTTTGCGACGAAATTAAGTCCGTCGTAAATTTATGGGGGAATATTCCATCGCAAATATAAAAAGCCGTCGTAAAAAACATTTGGTCATCTGATTTGGTTTGTCACTTTTTTGTGACGGAAATGAAATCCGTCGCAAACTCTATATTTGCGACGGAAATACATTTCGTCGCAAAAAATCCGTCGCTATTTCCCGTTTTCTTGTAGTGGAAGGTTTTAGCTCCTATTCTTGCAACTCTTCCAATAATAGTTCTAAATATAGCTCTACAAATCCTTGACACTTAGAGAAATCTGATTTGTTCCAAAGGAAAAATTATGAGGGCAAGTCGTGAGCAAACACTACATTGTTATGTCAATACATCATCTAAAATTGTTAGAATTTGGGATGAAAGTACAAAGACAAAAACCTAACCTAAACAAATCTTCTAAATCAGAATTTTTGTGGATATGCTATTCAATATGTTATTAACACTCGACCGAAAATTCATTCATAGATTCCAAGCCAATTAATTCCAGTGGAAATTTTAGGCAAACTATTCAAACTATTCTGATTTGGACCACTTCACAAAGAATCACTTCGATCAGATAGTAAACAATCTGGAAATGTTCTGAATTTTTTCGTGAAGAAAGTATATAGAAAAAAAATTGTATAAAAAAGGAATCGTTCGAAAACATCTGGTATCAAAGGAGAAATCGTCAAATCAATCTACCCTTTAAAACTGTCTTTCTTGACTCGATTATGCAATTGTTATCTGTAGCTTGCTGCCCTTTTTTTTTTAACACTTTTTACATAAAATCTTGCACGAATCTTCAATTAAAATTTCAAACTCTAACAAGTCTTGAGTTTAAACTACCTCTTAACGAGAGCGCCAATGTTGATGTGAAATTTCGTGTGAACAAAAAGCCACAAGTATAATGAAACTAAATTCTCGAATTTCTAAAGGCCTAGCCACCAAAATCCTTGAACATAGGTAGATTAATTAGTCTGTTATTAAAGCCTAAGAACAAATCCACTAATCAATCCACAAAGGAGTATAAAGGAAGTGTTCCACCAACTCACAAATAAGTTCAGAATTTTGTTTTTGAGAAAAAAAAAAAAAACTTTCATAAACTTCTAAACTCATATCTCTATTTTATTAATGAAATCCAAGCAATATTTATAGGCAAACATCCCTTGCCTTTAGGCTCAATCTAACAAGATAGAAAAATAAGGAAACAAAACAATAAACTACACGTCCTAAAATAAATCCTAGCTATACTTGGACTTTAAATAAAATTAAAGAAAACTCCCTAATAACTGATTTTCAGTTTGACGGTCGAACTAAAAGTGGATAAAACTTTATCTTCCAATTTTTTTTTCAATTTCTGAATTATTTTTTACTTTAAATTAGATTCAATAAGAGTTCCAAATCATATTCACACACCATCTTGTTTAAAGCTAACAATCAATGAAAAACCTTCAAAGTCAGACAAACTACACTGCTCCAAAACTGAAATTCGATCTTAGAAGCTCCAAGACACGTTGTAGATTAAATCATTTTAGTGAAGAAACCTTCAAGAACGTGATCCTCCATTATTTTACACCAAATATAATTAAAAAACAGAAAATAAAAACACAAAAAATCAATTTAAATCCTAAAAGGACAAAAAACCCCGCAATCGCGATAAGAAAAAACCCATAGGCAAAACCACCACGAACTCGGATGTGAATGGCATCCCAATATTTACATCACACTTATGCTATGTGCTCATTGGTACTAACATTTTTGTAATATTTCTTGGTATCCTGTGATGAGAGATACAAAAGAGATCTGGTAAAGGCAACTCGATTTGGATGTACCTCATCCCCAATCCAACTAAACTGGTACACAACCTAACCTTGGTAAACCGACTCACCCCACCTTGGTCAGTGGGAACATAGCTACTCGAGTCCATAAGACTCTACGTAGTGTGGTTGTTGGTCTTTACTGGAGTTTCATTCTAAGCCAAGCCACTAGTAGAAATATTGGATTTTGCTGCGCCACGTTTGCTGCGGTACTTTGTGATTTTTAAAGAACTATAACAAATAGTCGTTGGTGGTACAATTATGCAAATTTATTTGTTGCGATTGTAGTAGAACGGTAGCAAATAATTTATTCTTGCGATTCTTTATGTATTTGTTGCGGTTAAAATCGTAGCAATAATACAACTCAAAAAATGGACTCAAAGCCCAGCCCAAACGAAGGATGTATAAAAGGGAAAAAAACAGCCCAAGTTAAAGTCATTTCTCTTTCTCCTCCTAATCCCATGTCTTCTCTGATCTCTAGCCTCTCTTACCTTGTCTGATCTCTCTTCTCTCACCTCTATTCTCTTCGCTTCTCCTCTCTTAAACCTAATGTAGTACCTCAGATTTTTACGTATTCTAATAAAGTATTTTTGTATTTTATTCGTATAATTTTAATATTTTTATTGAAAAATTATGTTCAATTGGAATATTAAATGAAAAGAAATTAATAATAATTAAATAAATAAAAATAAATAAATAATAAATAAATTTTAATTAAAAATAATTATTTGTCTACATAAATAATATTTTATTTTTTATTTTTAAAAAATTTTAAAAGGCTTCTAAAAATAAAATTTTCAAGGGTTTCCTAATTTATTTTGAGGCAAGGGCCTAAAGGTAATTTCCACTTGCTAGGATAATTATGGGCTTTTCCAAATCCTACTTTGGGACCTATAAAGACCCTTTAAAACCCAAATTTTCAGATTTTGATGCAAATAAGTTGTCACTAGGATTCCAAAAATTTAGAGAAAAAAAAGAGAGAGAAAAAAAAAAGCAAAGTGTTTTTCAGCAAAAAAATATGCAGTTCTGATTTTCGGAAAAAAGAAAAGAAAAAAAACCTTTCGTTCTTGGGATTCGTGCCTCGCTGGACCCACTCGCGCCCAGCCGAAGCCACCCGCACCCAGCTGGAGCCATCAGACACTACCAACCGGACCACCGGCGGCCCTACTCCTTGCCTTTTGGTATTTTCGGAACTATAATTATAAAAAAATTCCTTCTTTCTTTTTGATTCAATCTTGCAAATTCATGTTCATATTTATGGTTAATCATGCTTTTATAAGTTTTAATCATGTTTTAATAAAGTTATGATTTGTTTTAAGGCATGAATTAATTTTTTGTTCATGAATTTTAGATTAGGGTTTGAAAAGTATGAAAGTTATGATTTTTATGAGTTTTTATGACTTAAACTTCAATATTATAATCACGAATTATTGTTCTGTGAATTTATTATGATTTTATGAAGTTTAGATTGATTTTTAAAGGCTTTGAATCTAAAATAAATTGCTGTCCAAAATTTATAATCCTGACATTCAATTGAATAAATATTATGAACATGTTTTGGCTTATGAAAAAATATTCTAAAGCATAGATTGGTTTCATAATTATGTTAGTTGATTGTAGAAGAGTTTTGCCATGAAATTATGATTTTTTATGAGTTTTTCATTACTTTAAAGTTAATAAATAAATCTGAAATTTTTATAAAAACAAATAAAAGTAAGTTTTAAGTGTACATATTATGCTAGTATGATCACATATTAATTCTATGATGTTACACATAATTTTTAGTATGTATTATGAAGTTTAAAAGTGATTTTTAAGAATGTTTAACATGCTGTACAAAGTTTATAAAGTGAATAATTAGGCTTTTAAAGTATGTAATTAACATGAATTGATCATATAAATTAAGTAATACATTGTATGATTGATTCATGTTATTTTTGAAGTTTTTCAAGGAGTTTTGGTAATTTTATATTGCTGTCCATTTTTCTAAAGTGGCATAAAATCTATACTAAGGTTTTATAAAGCATAAATAAGTCCTGAAAACCAAGTAATCATACAATGAAAATTCAAGTGAAGTATGGAATTGTTTAGAAACCATATAAGGAATGTTATGGACAAGTTTCCAACATAGAAGTTAGTTTATAGTTGTTGTAGAACTTAGTCAACAAGGTTTTAATTTAGTTTCGGTTTTTTCCTTAAGTAGGAGACTTTGAAGTAGTCCACTTCTAGAAGTTGTGGCAGAGCACCATTATTTTACAAGCTACGTAAGTACTAAAGACAAACACATGAATTAGTATTCATGCTTGGATAATTCTTGAGTATATGAAATCTTGTATGCTTGTTTTGAATCATGAATTTAGTTGCATGACAAGTTTATTAGAAGCATGTTTTATAGTATATTACAATCCATGTTAAATAGTAATATAAATGTTTATAAGGTTGAATTGGAATGTTATAACCAGTTTAATTTGGCCAATAGTTTATTAAAAAAGGAAGGAAGTTTATTTTAAGTTGGTTAGTTACTTAATCAATAAGAGAGGTAGTTGTGAATTTCATTCACATGATTAAAAGGAGTTATGAGCAATTATTTTATACATGTTCCCACTCATAATTTAATATGTGGTCAAGGAGAAAGTAAGTAATTAGCCACTCACAGTTAATGTGTGGTAAAGGAAGTTCAGTTTAATTAAAGGACACACATAAGATTAATTCCGAATCACCTTAAATTGAAGATAATTAATATGGCTTGCTTAATTTGATGCATGTCTTTAAGTGATGTTGTATGTGAGTCATAACATTGTTAAACCGATTAATCACGTAAGTGTAAGAGGACTTGCATCAAAACTCTTGGAACGTATATACCTTGAGTATGAACAATGGGGGGAGTCGTATGGAACAGTGATCTATGACTTCTAATTGGAGTACAAGACGTTGTACTCTTTTATATTTTTAATGCGGTAGATATCCATCACTTTGTGTGACATAGTAATACCTTCTTGGAGTTGCTCCCAAGTTGGTGCCCAATAGGGTGATGATTTTTAAGGAGGAAACCCGTTCGGTGCAGGATCCATAAGTTTAAATAAAACAATAAATTTAGTTGAGTCCATGTACAGGTAAAAAGTTGTCAAAGGTAAGTTGAGTACATGTTTTGTTTCTTTTTGTTGTTGCATAGTCGTTAGTAGTTATGTATTCAGCTTTGCTAATTGTTTGTTTTGTGTGCATGCCTTTGTCTTGGACTTGACCCTACAATGACCCACTTGGGGTGAGTAGTTGTCTAGTAAAAGAAAAGCTGCATGTACAAGTGGGCATAAGTTATTTCATGATGGGTTGGAGTGAGAGCGCTTGCTGTGTTTTGTAGCTTTACTTTATTCTAATGCATATGAATGAATAACATTTATTTTGGATGTTGTTTCATTTCTAAAGACTTTCAGTTTTGGTTTTCAAGGGCTATTAATATGGTTCCGAAGTGTAATAAAGTGTTAAGTTGATTTTATTTTGAGATTGTTTTGAAGTTTAGTTTTAAATTGGTTTTGATTTTAAGACTTCTGCTGTAGTACTTTGATAAATGCCTTAGCCGTTATCACGGTGGCGGTAATACTTTGGTTTATCCATATTTAAGAGTTTAAAAGTTATAATTCTTTAATATTTATAATATGTTTTCAGGAAAATAAGAAGTTAGGAAATTCAGGGTGTTACAAAGTGGTTACCAGAGCTTAGATTTTGAAATAAAATAAATTTTGTTTTGGGTTACCCTAAGTTTTATTTTTGGAAAGAGGAATTTCTTATTTCGGAAACTTTTTGAAAATGGAATTTTTCTTAAAATAGTAATTTCCTAAAATGGAAAGCTTTAAAAAAATAAATTATGTGTGCATGTATGCAAGGAATTCAGGGATGTATTATGTGTTATTGCTTTAATACCATGTGGTGAGCTTGGGTAGGAAGTTTAGGCATGTAGGATAGACTTTGTTTCTATTCTTTCATGCATTAAAGTTCATGTCTAAGGTGTTGCTTAAGTGAATAGTTGGGTGTAAAGGAAATTGTATGATAGCCACAAGACCCCTTTTGTAGAACTGCTAGTTTATTTTGTTTTGTTTTGGGAAGGATGGACCATTAGTCTTAATTTTTGTGCAGGATGTCATATAGTATGCCTAGTAAAGATACTCAAATAGGAACTTTGGAGAAGAAAGACTACGAAAGTCTGCCTCAATAGGTCTGGAAAATGCGGTTCTACTGTTGGTATATGAGTACTGTGTTGAAGTTACCACAATGGGATCAACCCGACCATGTATCAACCCTGATTGTTAGGTGCTTGCCCGACCGTTCACCCTATTTAGAAATTAAGGCAAAGTTTAGTGATTTCCACTTTGCTTGAGGACTTCCGAACTATTCTAAGTATAAGGATGCAGTTGGCCAGTGGGGTTGTGATTGGAGATTTTTGGAGGGGTATATTGCTAGGAGAGAGCAGTAGTATCAAGAAATGAATGCAAGTGAGGAGACCCCGCCCACACCAAGCCCAGAAGGTAGCGAAGGAAGTGAAGACCTAATGGTGAAGGAGACTCCTACGGGTTCGAAGACTGATGAGTCAAGGGATAGTTCGTGTTATGAAATTTAGAACCTAGACCCAGTAATTCCATTGTATGTTCATTTGGTAACCGATTCTGAAGAAGATGAAGAAGAATCATATCCTGAGGAAGAAATGGAAGAAGAAGAAACGGAGGAAGAAATGAGGTTGACACTAAGAATGACTCGGAGTTCATACTAATGAAATATGTGATGTCAAGAGACAAGAAAGATAATGTTAATGTTTAGAGACTTTGTTTAGATCTAATTTAGCTATTGTTGTTTAATGTTTCTGATGTTTAGTTGAACGGTTTAAGTTATTGTTTACATTAGTTTGAATAAGTGGCAGTGAGCCATAAGAAAAGATGAAAAGACTTGAGTAATAAATTTCTTTTATGAAATAAAGTCTTAAGTAGAATAGAACCAAGAATATTATTTTTACTTCTTATATGCTTTATTCTTATTTTAATGGTTGTGTAAACAATCAAAACAAAGTGAATCGTTCGCTCTAAAATAATGAAACTTATTTTAAGAGACGAAATGAGGATGTGTTTTATGATTTAAGTTTATGGTGTCCTAACTTAAAGTTAGACATAATTTAATATGAAGGCCTTTTCCTCTAAAGGAGAAATAGAATGGTTGAACGTAACAACAATCAGCTGAATGAAGTAGTTTGGCAATTAGCTACTGCAGCTGAACAGTTAGCTGCCAAAGGAAATGGAAATGGTAGTGACCCTGCTAGGGAAATTTTCAAGAAAATTTCTCAAAGTAAGCCACCCACTTAACAAGGAGAGCACAATCCAACTATTTTAGAGGGATGGTTGAGAGAGTTTAATAAGTTGTTTGAGGCAATTGAGTGTCCAGAAGAGCTTAAGGTGAACCATGCTGTGTACTATCTGAGAGGAGAAGCTGATTTATGGTGGTTACAAAATGAGGCTGTAATAAGAGCTTTACCAGGATTTAATTGGGATACGTTTCAGGAGCGAATTCGTAATAAGTTCTATCCTGTGTTTCTTCAGAAACAGAAGGCTGTGGAGTTTCTAGAGTTTAAGATGGGAAGTATGTCTGTCACTGAGTACTACTCTAAGTTCATAAATTGTCTAGGTTTGCTCCTGAGGCTTTAGCAACTGAGATGTTGAAGGCTAGTAGTTTTGAAAGAGGGTTACCCTTAGACTTACAGTCACAACTAGCTGGACAAATCTTTGAATCCTTGGATGATTTATATGGTAGAGCTGCAAACCTGTATGCCATAGACCAAAAGAAGAAGGAGGTACAGAAGGAAGGTGAGACGAGGGAGAAAAGGAAGGATGGTGAAGGAAACTTCAACCAACAAGGAAATCATGGTTGATATAAGAGACCTCGTTTCAACAGCAACTTCCAGGGTAATAGGGGAAACTTTGGGATGCCTAATTCTAGAAATGGGAATAGAACTTAGATGGCTAGTCACGGAGGGCGTGTGTACATTTGCAAGAAGTGTCCTAACAATCACCAAGGAAAGGACTTGTCGGTTGTGTAACAAACTTGGACACCGTGAGTATGATTGCTTCTCTAAGAACAAAGGAAAGGAGGGACAAAATTCTCAAGTTAGGGGGAATTCAGCTGGGGGACAGCAAAAAGGTTTCTAAGAAAATATGGGAGGAAAGGTGACACCTCAAGCCGGAAATAGGAATGGGAGTGGGAATGGAGGAGAACAGACTAAGACCTCGAACACTGGAAAGCTGAATGTGATGGCTCAAAGTGAAGCTGATCGCTGGTACTTTTTCTATTCACTCTCTTCTTGTTAAAGTTTTGTTTGATTCTGGTGCAGCGTACTCTTTTGTATCCACTAAGATTCTAGACAAGTTAAAGCATGTGTTGGGAAAGGTAGATCCAATAGATATGTCAATAGTGTTACCTTCAGGACAAGAAGTGCAGTGTGCAAGGAGATTTCAAGATGTTCCTATTGAAATTAAGGGAGTGCAGTTTAAGGCTAACCTAATCGAGTTTGATTTAGGTGACTTTGAAGTGATCCTAGGGATGGATTGGTTGAGTAAACATAAGGCTGAAATTTTATGTGAACCACAAAAGATCTCGTTGATGAATAAGGGCAAGAAGGCAAGCTATCGGAGGGCAGGAAGACCAAAACACAACAATATAGTGTCAGTAATGAGGTTTGCGAGGTTTGTGAAGAAAGCTTTTCCAATCTACCTTTGTAGTGTGAGAGATGTGGATCATTTTGAGACAACTAAGCCCGAGGATATTGAGGTAGTAAGGGATTTTCTTGATGTATTTCCGCAGGAGATCCCGGGGATGCCACTAGATGAGAAATTGATTTTACCATAGACATAGTCCCAGGTAAAGCATCCTATAGAATGTCGCCTGCAGAAATGAGTGAGTTGAAGGAGCAGTTGCAAGCCTTGTTGGAAAAAGTTTACATTAGGCCTAGTGCTTCACCTTGGGGAGCACCAGTACTGTTTGTGAAGAAGAAAGATGGGATTTTGAGGTTATGTATTGACTATAGACAGCTGAATAAGGTGACAATAAAAAATAAGTATCCTTTACCGAGGATTGATGACTTGTTTGATCTATTAAAAGGAGCTATGGTGTTTTCGAAGATTGATTTGAGGTCAAGATACCATCAATGGAGGATTGCTAACAAGGACATACCGAAAACTGCTTTTCGCACTAGGTATGGGCATTACGAGTTCACTTTTATGCCTTTTGGGCCACTAAATGTGCTAGCAATTTTTATGGATCTATTGAATAGAATTTTCCAACGATTTCTAGATAACTTTGTGGTCGTTTTCATTGATGACATCTTGGTGCATTCTAAGAGTAAAGAAAAACATGTGGAACATTTTGAGAACAATTTTGATGACATTAAAAGAGAATGAGTTGTATGCTAAGTTCTCAAAATGTGAGTTCTGGTTGAAGAAAGTAGCATTTTTGGGGCATATTGTGTCTAAAGAGGGAGTTGAAGTAGATCCAACCAAAATTGAAGCGGTTAAAGAGTGGCCTACACCTAAGAATGTAACGGGCATACAAAGTTTCTTAGGGTTAGCAGGTTATTATAGGAGGTTTGTGAAAGACCTTTTGAAGATTGCTAAACCTATGACATCGTTAATGAAGAAAGACTGTAAATTTGAGTGGAGTAATAAGTGTAAAGAGGCATTTCAGACTTTAAAGGAGCGTTTGACAACAGCTCTAGTCCTGACCTTGCCACATGAAAGTGAGTCTTATGATGTGTATAGTGATGCTTCTAAAAATGGTTTGATTTGTGTTAATGCAAAATAGAAAGGTGAACTACCCTACTCACGATCTGGAGCTAAGAGCAATCGTGTTTGCTATAAAAATATGGAGTCATTACTTGTATGGGGTAAAGTGTAGGATATATACAGACCACAAGAGTTTGAAGTACTTTTTCACTCAAAGGGATTTAAATATGAGAAAAAGGAGATGGCTTGAGTTGATCAAGGATTATAACCTATATATCCAATACCATGAAAGGAAAGCCAATGTGGTAGCAGATGCTTTAAGCCGTAAAACGAAGCATGGAGTGAATACCTTGGTGGTTGCTAATGAGCTATGTAAGGATATAGAAAGATTGAGCTTGGAAATAGTGAAGTAGGGAGAGTTGGGAGGAATTCTTTGTAATATTAGCCTCCAACCAAAAATATTTGAGGAAATTAAGAAGAACCACGAAGGAGATGTAAAACTGGACATAATTAAGGAAAAGTTGAAAGCAGGGAAGCCTATGGAATTTAAGATTCATGTCGATGGAAATTTATGGTATAAAGGAAGATGGTGTGTACCACAAAAAGGTGAGGCATTGAAATAAAGAATCATGGAGGAGGGTCATAATACCCCGTATTCAGTGCATCCTGGAGAAGATAAGTTGTATAAGGATTTAAAGAAGATGTATTGGTGGCCTAGGATTAAAAGAGAACTGGCTGAATTTGTGAGTAAATGTCTTACTTGCCAAAGGGGTCAAATTTGAGCATAAAAGACCACAAGGAGAAGTCCAACCACTTGAAATACCAAGATGGAAATGGGATTGCATATCAATGGACTATGTGACTTGCTTGCGAAAGTCGAAGAATCAAAATGGTACCATATGGGTAGTGGTGGATAGTCTTACTAAGTCAGCAGTGTTTATACGCATGAAAGAGACTTGGAAGATGGAACAACTTGCAAAGGCTTACATAAAACATGTTGTGAGGCTACATGGAGTTCCAAAGGATATCGTGTCTGATAGGGATTCTAGGTTTCTTTCGAAATTCTGGAAAAGTGTTCAGGAGAACTTTGGTACAACATTGAAGATGAGTACAACTTTCCATCCAGCAACTGATGGACAAACAGAGAGAACAATATAAACCTTAGAGGATATGCTAAGGGCTTGTGTAATGAATTTTCAAGGGAATTGGGAGGATCACTTGGATCTCATTGAGTTTTCATACAACAATAGTTACCATGCAAGTATTGACATGGCAACTTTTGAGGCTTTGTATGGAAGGATGGGTAGAAGCCCCTTGTGTTGGAACGATATAAGTGAGGCAGTGATTCCATGACCTCAATTGATAGAAGAAACCACAGAGAAAATTAGAATAATACAAGCAATGGTTCAAGCAGCACAAGATAGACAAAAGTCCTATGCGGACTAAAAATGCCAAGAAGTTGTGTTTGAAGTTGGCAATAAGGTGTTACTTAAGGTATAGGACCCTATGAGATCTTAATGTATAGGACCCTATTAGATCTTGCAAAGGGTTGGAAAGGTAGCTTATAAATTAGCATTACCGATGGGGTTGAGCAAGGTTCACAATGTCTTTCATGTGTCTCAACTAAGGAAGTATGTGCCAGACGAGTCACATGTGTTACAACCGGAAACAATAGGGTTAGATAAAAGTTTGACCTATGAAGAGAGGCCAATTAAGATCCTAGATAGTAAGATCAGGGATACTCGTAGAAGGAGTGTAAAAATAGTGAAGGTGTTGTGGTCTAACCAAGAAATTGAAGAAGCTACTTGGGAAGCTGAAGATATGATGAGAGAAATGTACCCCAAGGCTATTTCAGGTTAGTAAGTAGAGTTACGGGGACGTAACTCGATTTTTAAGGGGAGTAGAAAGCGACCTGTTTTTCGCGCGTTTTTACCCTCAATTTTGCAAGTTTTTATGAGTTTCTAGGACTTTTAAGTAAGAAGTTTATGTTAGTCTACTAAAAAGTTGTCAAGTAAGTGTCTAAGTTGTACAACAACATAGTATTTCTGTGAGAAAGTTAAAGTAAATGTAATCTCTATTCAAATTCCATACACTAATCTACACAAAGTTTCGGGACGAAACTTCTTCTAAGGGGTAGACTGTAATACCCCACATTTTCACGTATTTTAAGAAAGTATTTTTGTATTTTATTCGTATAATTTTAATATTTTTATTGAAAAATTATGTTCAATAGGAATATTAAATGAAAAGAAATTAATAATAATAAAATAAATAAAAATAAATAAATCATAAATAAGTTTTAATTGAAAATAATTATCTGTGTGCACAAATAATATTTTATGTTTTTTTTTTAAAATATTTTAAAATGCTTCTAAAAATAGAATTTTCAAGGGTTTCCTATTTTATCTTGAGGCAAAGGCCTAAAGGTAATTTCCACTTATTAGGATAAGTATGGGCTCTTCCAAATCCTCTTCCAAATCCTACTCTGGGGCCTATAAATAACCTTTAAAACCCAAATTTTCAGATTTTCATGCTCATAAGTTGTCATTAGGATTCCAAAAATTTTGAGAGAAAAAGAGAGAGAGAAAAAAAAAGAGAAGAGTTTTTTCGAAAAAGAAAATCTACAGTTCTGGTTTTCGTAAAAAAGAAAAAAACCTTTTGTTCTTGGGATCCGTGCCTCGCAGGACCCCACTCGCTCCCAGCCAGAGCAACCCGCGCCCAGCTAGAGCCACCGCGCACCACCAGCCGGAACACTGGCGGCCCTACTCCTCCCCTTTTGGTATTTTCGAAACTTTTATAATAAAAAAAAATTAAAAAATATCCTTTTTTCTTTGATTCAATCTTGCAAATTGATGTTCATATTTATGTTTAATCATGCTTTTATAAGTTTAAATCATGTTTTAATAAAGTTATGATTTGTTTTAAGGCATGCATTAATTTGTTGTTCATGAATTTTAGATTAGGGTTTGAAAAGTATGAAAGTTATGATTTTTATGAGTTTCTATGACTTAAACTTCAATAATAGAATCATGAATTATTCTTGTGTGAATTTATGATGATTTTATGAAGTTTAGATTGATTTTTAAAGGCTTTGAATCTAAAATAAATTGTTGTCCAAAATTTATAATCATGAAATTCAATTGAATAAATATTATGAACATTTTTTCGCTGATGAAAAATTATTCTAAAGCATAGATTGGTTTCATAATTATGTTAGTTGATTGCAGAAGAGTTTTGCCATGAAATTATGATGTTTTTATGAGTTTTTCATGACTTTAAAGTTAATAAATAAATCTGAAATTTTTATAAAAACAAGTTAAAGTAAGTTTTAAGTGTTCATATTATGCTAGTATGATCACATATTAATTCTATGATGTTACATATAATTTTTAGTATGTTTTATGAAGTTTAAAAGTAATTTTAAGCATGTTTAACATGCTGTCCAGAATTTATAAAGTGAATAATTAGACTTTTAAACTATGTAATTAGCATGAATGATCATATATATTAAGTAACATATTGTATGATTGATTTATGTTTTCTTTGAAGTTTTTCAAGGAGTTTTGGTAATTTTATATTGCTGTCCACTTTTCTAAAGTGGCATAAAATTTATACTAAGGTTTTATAAAGCATAAATAAGTCCCAAAAACCAAGTAATCATACAATAGAAAATTAAAGTGAAGTTTGGAATTGAATTGAGACCATATATGGAATGTTATGGACAAGTTTCCAACATAGAAGTTAGTTTATAGTTGTTGTAGAACTTAGTCAACAAGGTTTTAATTTAGTTTCGGTTTTTCCTTATGTAGGAGACTTTGAACTAGTCCACTTCTAGAAGTTGTGGCGGAGCACCATTATTTTAAAAGGTACGTAAGTACTAAAGACAAACACAAGAATTAGTATTCATGCTTGGATAATCCTTGATTATATGAAATCTTGTATGCTTGTGTTTGAATCATGAATTTATGTGCATGAAAAGTTTAATTTATTAGAAGCATGTTTTATAGTATGATGGAATTCCATGTTAAATAGTAATATAAATTTTCATAAGGTTGAATTGGAATGTTATGATCAGTTTAATTTTGCCAATAGTTTATTAATAAAGGAAGGAAGTTGTGAATTTTCATTCAAATGATTAAAAGTAGTTATGAGCAATTATTTTATACATGTTGCCACTCACAGTTTAATGTGTGGTCAAGGAGAAAGTAAGTAATTAGCCACTCACAGTTAATGTGTGGTAAAGGAAGTTCAGTTTAATTAAAGGACACACATAAGATTAATTCCGAAACACCTTAAATTGAAGACAACTAATATGTCTTGCTTAATTTGATGCATGTCTTTATGTGATGTTTTATGTGAGTCATAACATTATTAAACAGGTTAATCACGTAAAGTGTAAGAGGACTTGCATCAAAACTCTTGGAACGTATATACCTTGAGTATGAACAATGGGGGGAGTCGTATGGAACAATGATTTATGACTTCTAACTGGAGTACAAGACGTTGTACTCTTTTATATTTTTAATGCGCTGGATATCCGTAACTTTGTGTGACATAGTAATACCTTCTTGGAGCTGCTCCCTAGTTGGTGCCTAATAGGGCGATGATTTTTAAGGAGGAAACCCGTTCAATGCAGGATCCATAAGTTTTAATAAACCAATTAATTTAGTTGAGTCCATGTACAGGTAAAAGGTTGTCAAAGGTAAGTTGAGTGCATGTTTTATTTCTTATTGTTGTTGCATTGTCTTTAGTAGTTATGTACTCAGCTTTGTTGACTGTTTGTTTTGTGTGCATGGCTTTGTCTTGGACTTGGCCCTGCAATGACCCATTTGTGGTGAGTACTTGTCTAGTAAAAGAAAAGCTGCAGGTACAAGTGGGCATAAGCCATTTCGTGATGGGCTGGAGTAAGAGCGCTTGCTGTGTTTTGTAGCTTTACTTTATTCTATTGCTTATGAATGACTAACATTTATTTTTGATGTTGTTTCATTTCTAAAGACTTTTAGTTTTGGTTTTAAAGGGCCATTAATATGATTCCGAAGTGTAATAAAGTTTTAAGTTGATTTTATTTTGAGATTGTTTTGAAGTTTAGTTTTAAATTGGTTTTGATTTTAAGACTTCCGTTGTAAGTGGCTGAGTTGAGTGTGACTGATTTAGTGACTGAATTTGAGTCACTTCTACTGAGTAAGTGAATGTGTTAGCGAGTGCCTGTGACTGAGTGAGCGAGTGTTGTGACTAAGTGAGTTAGCGAGTGAGGGACTGTGTGTGTATGTCTGTGAGTGATTGTGTGAGCGAGTGGTTGTAAGTGAAGGACTATGTGTGTGTGTGTGTTTTTGAATATGTGAGCGAGTGGTTGTGAGTAACTGAATGTGTGAGCGAGTGGCGGTGAGTGAACGAGTAGCTGTGAGTGATTTAGTGAATGTGTGAGCGAGTGGTTGTGTCTGACTGAGTTAGTGTGTGAGTGAGTATGATTGAGTGAGAGTAAGTGAGTGAGTGAGCGTGGCATAGTGAGAGTGAGTGAATGAGTGTAGCTAAGTGTGTGTGAGTGAGTGTGAACAAATGCCTGAATTATGAGAGAATGTAAGAATTATGTTTGAAAGCATTGGTGATGTTGCCTTAGTGTGAATGTTCCCTTGATTAAAATGTTGAAGGTGGTTCTATTCTTCACCTTGTTCTTGCCTTTTGAGTTAGTGATAGTTGACTTTTGTTTTGTTTTATTTTGTTTTGATTTTGGTTGAACTTGTGAATTATGAGGCTTTTTTCAGCGATTACTCTAAAATGACCTCTTATGAATTGATATTTGCGAGTGTTGTGACATTGTTCTTTAGTTTATGTTGGTCGCATGATGTTTGTTTGTTTGGCTCAACGTTGATGAATTTGAACGATATGATGGTGTGATTTGGTTTGCTTGAAATGTTAGCTGTCTGGTTGTGGTGTTTTGTGAATTAGTATTGTTTACTTTCTAATTTCACTTTATTATTTCCTTTTCAAAACAGAATATTCAGTTGCTAAAATCATTTGGGCAAGTAGGTCATAAGTTAAATTTATGTTGATTGATGCTCTAGTTTTTGGAAGTGTGAAATGAATGACTATTGAATGAATGTATTTATATGTATTGATTAAATGAAAGAGTTTATGCATGAAATATAGTATGAATGAATAGATGTGATATCAAAAGAATCTATGAACATGTATGAATTAATGCAACGTAAGGAACTAATATATGAGTTGATAGATGTTAGAATAAATTAAAGTATGATTGAATAGATATGTGATTGTATAATTATGTTTCTTTGAATGAACACTTGTATGAATGATTGAATAGATCAAGGAATGAACTTACGAATGAATCAATTATTGCATGAATGTGTTTATGATGAATGTATGTATTAATGAGTGAATGATAGAAAGAATGATTGATTGAGTGTGTTTATGTTTGCATGAATCGATGAACTAATGCAAGTGAATGGTGCGTTATTGAATTTTCAATTGTTATATCATTTTAACTTGGCTAAACTCTATGACTAGCAAAGGTATCAAACTTGCCCATAAGATAGCAATTTATTAATACAATCGAATCTATTTATAAGAAACTGACATAACTTGAGTATCAAAATCATCCAAAAAAATTCAAAGTACTAGGGCTCAAAAATAAACAACAAGGTTATGGTGACTTGTAAATAGGCCTGGTTATTGGACAGGGTTGTCCAATAACTTTTGGGTTGGGCTTTTATTATAGGGTATATAAAGGGTTGGGTCATATTTGGGTTGGGTTTTTAATAAATGTTATATAAAGGGTTGGGTTTGGGTTTAATTTAGGGCTTTTATAGGGTTTTATTTTGGGTTGCTTGCAGTCAGCCAATCACTCATCATAGTCAACAAACGAATTATTGCCGCCGAAAAATATGACCTCAACATTCTAGGGTTTCCATTTTCCAGTTTTCCACCATTAAATCATCATCATCAACCAACAAACTCGAGTTTCGCTTCAAATTTCAAACTCGAGTTTTCCAGTCACCTCAACATTCAAGCTCAATTCTGCTTCAAATTTCGTCGATTCTTCTGTTGAACCGTCGAAGGTAAACCGTCGATTTCTCCTTTTTTTTTAATGGAAGCTTTATTCTTCTGTTTTCGGCTATAATTTTTGGTAGATCTGCTTCATTTTTGTTTGATTGTTCTCATTTTACTGATTTTTTTTATTTTTGATAATTGCTTCGTTTTTCTTCTGTTACTTGGGTTGCTTCGTTTTTGGGTTGGGTTTTTGATTTTTTTTCCTTTTCTCGATTTTTTGTTGTTCTGATGTTTCTACTGTTGCATTTATTTATTTACTTGAGATTTTAAGATTAATTAGGGTTTATGATGGATAATTTTGAGAGTTTTGTTTATAGTTTTGATTATTATATCTGCTGAATTTTGAAACTTGTAATCAATATCTTAGTTTTTTTGGGTTTCTGACAAAAATCCTTAAAATTAGCTGAATTTGGTTAATTGCTAATCTTTGTTGATGATGGAAACTTAGAAATTATGTGAAAGTTTCTATTTTTAGCATCTGGGTTTTGGAAAATTAGTTATTAATTGTATTTTCTGAAGTGGGGTTTCCTTAATTTGAATCAAGTAATTGATGATGAGGGTTTTTCATGTAATATTACTGTTAGTATTATTGTTGTTTGGTTTCATAAGTTGTGATTTGTTGGATGAAGAATCTGAAACTGAAAATGAAGGTTTGGGAACTCCAAATTATGATAGGTTAGATGAAATTATGATAGGTTTGGATGAAGAACTTGAAGTTACGGTTCCTTTAAAATCAAAATCAGTGTATGTTAATGAGAGTGGCAATTCTGTGGAATCATGTCATGTATAAATGTATAACATGATCAAATAGCTACCATAGTCTGCTATAGCATATATCCTATCCCAAGATCATCTTGGCTGAAATCGAGCTCTAATAAAAAGATTATACTAAGAACACTAAAAGCAATCAAGTGTGATACACTTTTAAAACAACCTATATTCATACATTCTTTTTCTAAATCAAATGTTTTTGACTTATAGCAATTGTGATTGCTGGAATTGATGTTTTCGGGCTTTTTCTTGTTGTATCGTATTGTGCATTATTCGAGTCAACATTTCCCTTTACATACCCACAAATTATATTGGCCTCAGCACTGTTTACTCCCCAAATTGTCCAATTTATTTATCAATGTCATCTCGTTTCGAGTTTGATCTTTACAACTCTTCCCATTTATTCTGTTTGGTGTTTTTTTTTTCATGAACATAAATATTGAATAAAGACCTATTTTTGGTTGTTGCTCGTGCTAAGTTTATTTGTTCTTTTAATGATTGGTATGTTGCAGAAATGTTAGGTGATAATACTATAGATTCGACCGCACGAGATGATGGGTATTCGGAGTATGCCGCTCCTCAACGTAATAGGAAGAAGAGGTCGAAGGTTTGGAGAGAGCTTGAGGAGGGAAAGAATGATAAAGGTGAGAGAACCGCAACATGTACTCATTGTAGAATTGTGTTAAGTGCACACCGTAATGCCGGAACTTCTCATTTAAAACGCCATTTAGATAGATGTGTTGATAGACCCGTAGGATTTAGGCATGAGGATGATAGTGATGGAGATTTTGTTTTTGATATGAATGAGCTTCGAAAAGAAATTATTAAATTTATTGTTGAAGGTGGTCATCCTTTCTTAATGATTGAAGAAAAAGGATTCAAAAGAATGATGTCTAAATCTAATCCTAATTTTATTCCATTTGGTCGTGCTACTGCTAAGAGAGATCTATTATCTCTCTATGTATTAGAGAGGGATAAGTTGAAAGATATGATGTCTAAAGTGTCCGGAAAAATTTGTTTAACAACAGATAATTGGAAGTCAAACCACACTAAACAACACTTTATTTGTATCACTGCCCATTTTATTGATGATGCTTGGAAACTCCATAAAAGAATTTTAAGATTTAGGGCTTTAACTCCTCCATATGATGGAAGTAGTATTGCTAATGAAATTAGTATGTTTCTTTGTCAATGGGGCTTGGATGATAGAATACTCGCTATTACGGTTGATAATGCCACATATAATGATGTGATGATGTCTACTTTGAAAAGGCGACTTGTTCCTAGGGGAGGGCTTCTTTGTGGTGAGAGTTTATTCCATATTCGGTGTTGTGCTTATATTATAAATCTTGTGGTGCAAAATGGGTTAACTTGCATAAGTGACATTTTGGAAAAAATTCGTTGCTTGATAAAAATGATCACCAAGTCTTCTCATAGGCGTAATGAGTTTTATGAGTGTGCGGAAAAATTTTATTCCTTGGATAAGAAACGGCTACTATGCCTTGATATGCAAGTTCGTTGGAACTCAACATACCTAATGCTTGGCACTACACTTTATTTTAAAGATGTTTTTGTCTACTTGGGGTCAAATCATGCGCCTCTTAAGTCATTTATTCCTTTAGAAGAAGAGTGGGAAAAAGTAAAGGTTATTCATGAGTTCTTAGAGTTATTTTATAAAGTTACTTGTATGTTTTCGGCTGTGAAACATCCCACTTCCAACTTGTATTTCAAAGGTACATGGATGGTACATCGTCACTTACTTGAGGCGGCTAATGGTCCCCATGAGTTTCTAAAAGAAATGGTTTTGCCTATGATTTCTAAGTTTGACAAGTATTGGTCAGAATACAATGTTTATTTGTCTTGTGCAGCTATACTTGACCCTCGATTTAAGGTTAAATTTGTGGAATATTGTTTTTGCAAGTTATTTGGGGTTGAAGAGGGTTTGAGAAAAGTTGAAACTGTGCTGAAAACTCTAAATAGTTTGTATTTGGACTATAAATTGAAATATGCGGGTGTATCACCTGTTGTAAATGCTTCCTCTCAACCCACTACACTTGGGAGTAGAGATTATTTTGATGATTATGATAATTTTGTAAGTAGTAGTAGCACTTGTAGGTCTCAATCTGGAAAGTCACAACTTGATATGTACTTAGATGATGTTGCTCATGATCGAAACTCTGAGTTGGATGTTTTAGAATTTTGGCATCAATGTTCAGTTAGATATCCCGTGCTTTCAGTGTTAGCACTAGATTTGTTGACTATCCCAGTTAGCACCGTGGCTTCTGAATCTGCATTTAGTCTTGGAGGAAAGACTATTTCTGCCTCCCGGAGTTCTTTGAAGTCAAAGACTATCCAAGCTTTAGTATGTATGCAAGATTGGCATCGTGCGGAATATGATGTAGAAGAAGATTTGAGAGAGTTTGGTGAAGATTCAGAGGAAGATGAAGCTGTGATTGAAGAGGAGGATCCCTTTTTCTAAAGTTGTGATTTGAGATCTCTTAGTATTGTATCTAACCTTCTTTTTTTATATATGCATCTTGGGTTGTAATGAATTGGAGCCACTATATTATGTAATGAATTAAAAAGAACTAATATATGTACTTATTAAGCTAATATAAAGATTTGAGTAGCTAATATATAGAACTAATATGTTCTCTTTTCATTCATTTGAGTGCACTTGAGAGGTTATGCTATGATTAAGTAAAATCTTTGCTCCATGTTAACAAAACTTGTGTTTGCATTAATGAAATACATAAATGAAAGAGAAACTACTCATTAAGATGTAAGCCATATAATATACAACCCGACCCGCAACTGACCCACAATCGATTATGGACTGACCCTAACCCGACCCTGAGCCGCTCAGCCCTGGCCCTGACCCTGACCCGCTTAGCCATGACATCGACCCATAATTGACCCGACCCGTAACCGACCCGCCCAGTAACCAGGCCTACTTGTAAATAAATCAAACGATATTGGTGGAGAATGGAGGCATTTTAATTTCTTTTGCTTGGGTTGCAATAGAAGTAGGAGCAAGAAGTAAGTAGTACAGAAGTAGAGAGCAATAGTCTGAATGGAGAAGAAGAAATAGGAGTTGATTTTGTTTTCTTTTCTATTTTCTTTTAACTTTAATTTTATTTTTCCTATTTGTGAAGTCCACAAGACCTTTCACCAAATTCGGCTTCCTTTGATTAATTTTGATCCTTTGTTAATTTCCCATATTTATTTGGACAAACATTTCCTACAAAATAATTAAAACACAAAACTCATTAAGTGTTAATTATTCTCAATTAACTATAAAATAAATTAATGACATAAAATAAACACTAAAATTACATACATAAATAAAACTATATCAATCAATATATATATATATATATATATATAAAGCTTTTTTAGGAAGTTTTTAGAGTGTTATGTAGGATAGCTTTACCAAAATATAGTTACCTATTATTATATCAATTTAAAAATTATTGATTTGAGAAGAAGATGAATTTCATTATCACAATTTTTGAAATATAACATCAAATGATAACATATCTAATGGTTTATAAGTAAAAATTATAAAAATAGTATCATTAAAAAGTACATGTCCAGACGAAACAAATAAGACTTCATATGGGTATGTTTTATTAACTATTTGCTCCGTATAAACCAAGGTGAAAACTATAGATCAATTCATGGAAAATTTTATTAGAAAAATATGATTAGATGAATATGCTTTAAGGAATGATGATTAAAACATTATAGCTGAGGTGGTATTTATTTTAGTAAAACTATAACTTAAAAAGAACTACTTTTTATTTTATGTTGTTGGAAACTAAGATTAGTTAATACTTCACAGTTAGAAGACCAAATACATGATCCCCTTCATTTTTAAATATGCATATAAGAGAAAACTAATGGTGAAGAAAAAGCCTTCATGCAAATATAATTTTTTGTTGGAATGATTAACAAAAATTACAATTAATACTACGATTTTATTTATATTATGGATAGCCACAGTTTATTATACATGTATGTAACATCATAAATACAAGTCATTTATATACTATGCTATACTTAAAATTCATCAACAAAAGTTAATTTGTTTGCAACTTTCGATTTCTAATATTTGTGTTACTGTTGATTAATATTTACCAATAATATATAATTGATTAACATTTTTATTATTCTATTGTTGGATTATATGATATTTTGTAATAGTTTATTAGTTAAAGATTTGATGAGGCTATCGCACACCTATAAAAAATAAACCTAACCACTCTAACTAATGTAGCTAGGGAAGTAGGGATCGAATCCACAGGGAAGCAATTAAACCTATCAGTTCTAAAAAGTCTAAACTGTATAAAGGGCCTTTGAGTGACGATTGTCACTAAGAAATAAACTACAATTAGAGCTAAATTTATTAAGAGGGTTAATTAATAACTAAACCTAGGACATCGGTTCACCACAGATTAACCAGTGAATTTGCACACAAATAATTAATTATATTATCAATTTCCTTGAATTAAGGTCCACTAATTCTCTCGAATCTAGTCCCCTTCAAAACTCCTCTAATGGCTCTCGCTCACTTAGACTCGTTTTGCCTATTGTCCTTATGATCTAATTGTGGTAATCTTACCTCTCGGCATCGATTTCAACAATATCAAACTAACAACTAAACCTGGCCAGTATTTAATTGAAAGCAATAGTAATTGACAATAAGAATTCAAGCAAATTAATAGTTAAACTAATAATTATGAGCAAAACATCACCAATTAGCCCATGGATCCCCTAGTCCTAGAAAAGGAACTACTCACTCATAATTAAAGAAACAGAAACTAAAACAATAAAAGTAATTAAAATACTAAACATGATTAAACTAGACAAAACTAACAAGAATCAAGAAAATTAAATCTAAACATAAAACTATGAAAATTAAGAACATAAATTAAAAATAATAATAAACATAACTAAAAACAAGAATTGAGAATAAAATAGAACCTGAATATTATTGATTGAATGATTGAATAGAGTTTTACACTTTGAGAGAATTTTAGAGTAAACTAGGACTTTCAAAATCTAAAAAGGCGTAAAAATGACTAATTAGGAGGAAAAACACTTAAGTACTTAGGTTAATCAAGAAAAACGCGTGATTTTGGGCCTTCAGAGCCACCCGCCCGGGCTACCCGGGCGTGCAGCCCTCACCCGGGCACACAGCTCCGACCCGGGCGGGTAGCCAAGTTTGCTTCGTTTCTCGGTTTTCGCTCGTTCTTCCTTAATTACTTCTTTAATTCTTCGTTTTAATACTTCTAGTCTTCAGTTTAGCTTCCCAAATGACTTCAACTCTTTACTAACTTCTTCAAGTGTTTCAAAAGGCTTGGAAAACAACGATAAATCATCGATTCCTGAAAAATCTAATAAAAAGCACAACAAACACTCGAAATAGCAAAAGTTAGTAGAAATGGCTCAAAAGAGCCGTATTAGAGCTATGAATCAACCGGGATCGGGGGTAAAATACATATAAAATATCAACTTGTCATTAGGTTATACGTAAATTTTGTTTTTAAAATTGGATGAAATTAGCGTGTCATCACTATAAGTGCATAAGGCATATAAATTTATAATGCTAATACTCCGTAATCAGAAAAGTGGTGCACCGTAATTTTAAAATTGAGTAAACAGTAATGTATTGTGTTTTTTTTTACAAGCGGTCGAAGTATCATATCACATAAATACATGTACAATAATTTATGTGTGTAAAAAGTGATAAAATTAGATTAAATCTTACCCAACAAGTAAATATGTGTCCTATAAAATTGAAAGAAATTTATCTGAATAATAATTTTCAGACAATGATAATTTAAATAATATAATTTAATCTTTTAAAACAAAAAATTGTTTCAATGCTAGATTATTTATTTGATAAAAGAAAATAATTTTAATACTAATAATTTTTCTGCTAATAATTTTCGAGATATAAATCAAACGTTAATATTTATAATTTTATATGTGTAAAAATTATAAAAATTCTATAAATAACAAGTGCACCTCGCCGATGATAAATATATACCACGTCGCTTATTAGTTGAGTCTTGCAAAGCGCACTAAAAGATCCAACCCAAGATCATCCCAAAACTCCTAAAAACTAACAACTCCAAAAGTATTTTGATTATTTTTATTCATCTTTCTATATTTTCCCATATTGTCTAGAATTTTTCCACATTTTTCTAATAAAGCGCTAATGAATCTTTAATGCTGGGAAATGTCTTTTGTGCAAAAACGAACTAAACATGACCATGGAAAAGGGAAGCCTTGGAGCCCAAGTCATGGGGCCCAAGGAAATCCCCTTCCTCCTCAAAGCCCACAAAAAGGATAGAAGGAAGAAACTTCCTCCTTTTTTCCTCTCTTAATGGGATAAGGCAAGCGTTAAAGAATAAGGAAATGAGCACATGTAAGGTGGTACAAAATTATATGCGCAACAAACCAGGAATATCAGCGAAATTTCCAGAAAAGTGCACTCCGTGATATGCGCAAGGGCACACACCCATGTTGCCAAGCGCACTCTGTGCACTTCAATGCACAACACTGCCTTCATTTCCCGAATATTTCCCTGTAAATACCCCCGTATTTCCCTCATTTCCAACAAATTAGACATGAACTTTAGCTTTTGTCATTTAAAGATCAATGTGAGAATTGATTTCGTGAGCAAAGGAGAGAGAATTTAGTGTATTCAACTTCATTCATCCACAAAATCTTTCATTTTTCTTTTAATCTTCAACATTTTCTCTAAATCTTCTCCATCTTCATAATCTCAAAAAAAAAAAAAAACACAAAAACATTACTTTTATTTTGATTTCATCTTGTTGAGATTATTAGTTTCTTTATTATTATTATTATTATTATTATTATTATTATTATTATTATTATTATTATTATTATTATTATTATTATTATTATTATTATTATTATTATCATCATCTTCATATTCACCATCATCGTCCTTATATTCATCAGCATATTCAAACTTTTTTCGGGTTATATTTCGGGATTTGGATTGTTGAAGTCGCCTCCAAGATCTTTTTTGACGCTAGCATGCAAGGTATCTAATATGAGGCCCTCACGGACCACCATCTTTAAGTTTACATATCATCTTCACGCTCATTTATCTTAATCAAGTTTACTATCATCTTTAAGCTCATTTATCTTAATCAACTTTTCTCTTTATTATTCTTATTATTATTATTGTTGTTGTTGGATCTATCCAAGTTTGCTTTCTAAACCCCCTTTATCACCTTTATTTTATTTTAATCCATGAGATATTGATTAATAATGGTTCGAGATGTAATAAAACAAAGGAAAATAGAAATAATCATGTTTGGGCCTTTAACGCTTTTTTGAGAATAATGAAATGATCATGTGGTTTCTTCTAGTTTAATTCTGTTTTGAGCATGGTGAAATATTTTGAAAGCATTGTAAGCATGATGACATGAAATTTAAAGTTTCTTGCAAGTTGCATGATTACACATGCTTTATAGCTTTTCCAACAAGTTTTATCACTTTTCATATTTACGTGATTGCGACTGTATGCAAGCCATGATGACGCCTTTTCACGTAGATATAGGATCATAATAAAGACCGAATTGGTGTAATCACATAAAGTTACATGATTTAGAAATACTCCAACCGTAAATAGGCTTAAATATGAGGTAATTAAAGTGATCACCAAATCTAGTTAATACGTGTGCATTAAAGAAACTCACCTGTTAAGCACTCAAGCTATGCGCTCATTAGGAATAATATTATAGTAATGTTGCTTAGTATTCTATGATGAGATTACTAGAAGAGATCTAGTAGAGGAACAAATGACGTTGCGGAGTTCTATATACTAAAACTCATCCCTTGTTCCATAACTCTAGTGCACTACCTAACCCTAGGAAACCAATGCACCCCATCATGGCCAATGGGAACACGACTGTTCGAGTAGGTAAGAATCTATGTAGTGCAGTTGTTGGTCAAAAAGGACTTTATGAGCTTGTAACGTGGCTAGGGTGATGGGTAGGATAGAATTTGGGATAATGTGGTGGTAAATGCGGGCTATACGCATGTAGCAATTAGAAATCAAAATCAACATCTCCAACATCAAACCCAACATCAAGCCAATTTTCATGGAATCACATCACACCATAAAGCTTTACATTTCAACTGCTCCAAATATCACAAGTCTTTTCTTTTTCAACATCTTTTCAATTTCTCTTTTTTTTTTTTCAATTTTCAATTCTTTACTTTTTTTTTTCCTTTTTTTTTTCTTTCAACTTTCACGATTTTTTTCAACTTAGACTCACGAATCTTAATGACATGTCAAGGACAAAGTCATCACACATACATATCTAAGCCAATAAAAGATGTATAACATTTTAATTCTTCATTAAACTAGCCTAGACATTGGTATGCAGAGCCTTAATGTGAGATCTATTATTAAACTTTAATAACAACCTTTTCACGAATTTCCAATCCTCCAAAACCTCCAATCAATTGCAACACAACAACAAAACAACTCCTCAACTCCCCCAAGCCAAGCTTGGGCATATATCAAATGATTAGAACAAGGCCAAATAGGGTTGTAATGTGGCTAAAATGCAAATGAAGGGTAAAAGCTCAAAATAAGGACCAAGGGAAATTTTGTGAAGGAATGCCTAAAATCTGAAAGCTCCTGAAAGAAATGAATGCCTTTTATCATTCGCAGCATGTAACATATCAAAGCCAAGCTACTAGAGTCACAAGCCAAAACATGGATCATACAAGCACCAGCAACTAAGCACACATGAAAGAAAATAAGCATAGAAAAATGTATGCGGCTCAAATCCTCTCGTTAACACAGTTCAAGCCTCTACTCTACACATGGTTATAATGGCAAGATTGGAAATCGTTTCAAGCTAAGTCAAGTTCAAGTCCAAGTTGGCAATTCCCAAAACAAAACTCATCACATGCCCAAATCAATCAAAAACATTTTTAAATAAAATGCGGGGCACAGGGAAGTCACCATTCGCAAAGTTTCATCAAACCAATCAATCAGTCAATCAACTAAGGTTAACTAACAAAAGCAAAAAGAAATCTAAACTATGAAAGCAGTACATTTTTTTGGTCATATGTAAACTCCTACTTCTAACAAGTAGTACAAACCATATGACTATACTAATAAAGTAATAAAACTACACTAGAAAGCAATAAAAACTAAACTAAGAAAGCAATAAAGTTACCTCCCCCAAGCCGGACTCAGCAATGTCCTCATGCTGAAGGAAGTAAGGTGAGAGATAAGAGAGATGGTGGAGGGGTGTAGGGAGTTAGGGGGTGTAAAATGATGTATATGAGTGAGAGGATGAAGTTGTGCAAGGATAAGAAAGAGGCGTGAGTGGTAGATGGTATTGCATATAGCATACACGGATTGAAATTTGACCACCTCTCATTGTTTCGACCATATCTCGCAAAAAATAACTCGGATTAACGTAATTCTTGTTTCATTGGAAAGCAGACTCAAAGAGCTTTCCAACGATAGGTCGTACACCTCCTGGGACGTCCTGGAGAAAAAGTTATGGCCGTTTAAAATTGACCCTTTGAATCTGCCGCGCACAGTCTATTCGCCCGGACCGCGAGCTGGGCGCCCAGAGGGGGTTGCTCGCCCGGGTCACCCGAGTGCATGGCTAGAAGGGGGAATTTTTGAAAAACTGGAAAAAAAAAACTAAGTATAGGAAATGTGGTTGCGCGCCCGGGACGAAGGAATTTCGCCCGGGGTAGTGCTGTTCGCCCGGGTCACCCGGGCGAATGGCTACTTTGAGCTTTTTTCGTCCTTTTTTCTTCTTTTCACCTAAAATTCACCTGTAATACACCGAAACACTTGAAGAATTCATTAGTACCTCACTCTCCCCTTACCAATACTAAGAAATGAGCTAGAGTCCCTACTAAACTAAGAAGATAAAAATGAAAAAAACTACAAAAAACTAAACTAACTACGGGTTGCCTCCCGCAAAGCGCTTGTTTAAGGTCATTAGCTTGACCATGTTACCTCATAGCTCATGGAGGATCGAAGAGTGAACGTGAACCACATTTAGTTAAATAATCAAAGCACTTAGGAATTATTGGTTGCTCAAATGCTTCACGTTCCTTCTTAAAAACCTCATCATTTTTCGTATTCATATTACAAGCATGAGAAGATTGTTTTCGAGGTTTCTGATGTTTCTTGGGACGGGATTTCCTTTTGTTTTGATCCTGACATAGCTTGTTAGTAACACCATCTTCGTCACCTGCAACAGTATCCAAACACACAGGAGCCTCCAGAAGATCCTTTTTAGGGGACCGAGGCAAGTCAATAAGAACAATTTCATTAAGAGTATAAATTGCATGACATGATTGTTCTATTATAGGATTTTTCAATGCAGCATTCAGATTAAAGGTGACTTTATCATCCCCTACAGAAAGAGTCAAACTACCATTTTTGACATCAATAACGACACCTGCAGTGTGTAAGAAAGGTCTACCAAGAATAATTGGGATATGAGCATCCCTATCCATATCTAACACAACAAAATCAACAGGAATAAAAAATTTCCCGACTCTCACCGGGACATCCTCTAAGATACCTTTAGGGTATTTCACTGTCCTATCTGCCAGCTGCAGGTGATGTTAGTAACCTTTAAAGCACCCATATCAAGTTTTTGCAATAGATAAAGGCATAACACTAACACTGGCTCCTAAATCACATAGTGCTTATCAATGAACAGTGGGCTAATATTACAGGAATAGAACAAACTTCCCGGGTCTTTAGTTCGGTGGTGACTTGTTTGCCATATTGGCACTGCACTCCTCCGTAAGTGCTACGGTCTCCACACATTCAACTCACGTCCTTCTTAAAATATCTTTCAAAAATAATCTAAGTAGGAATTTGGGTTATCAAATCAGTAAAATGGAACAGTAACCTGCAAATCTACAATATCTAAAAATTTACTGAAATGATTATCATTGTTACTCCTGGTTACCCTGTTCGGAAAGGGTACTAACCTGTGACTCGGGATTGTATCAATTGATGTGTCACAACCTCTCTTAGGTGCTTCCGTTTCCTTAGCTGGAACTGTCTCTAAATCTTCAATCACCCATCATGGTCTTTCAGCTCCACCTGCACATCAGAATTAACATCATCAGTAGGCATTTTTGGGCCTCATAAGAAGTTCCACTCCTCAAGTAGGCATTGACATGGTCCCTCGGGGGATTCTGTGATGCCTGTGATACTGGGGGGTAGGTTGTGATGGAAGGTTTCCTGGTTGCCTTTGAGCAGTTGATTGTGCAATCTGAGCTATCTGAGTTCCGGTGCTTGTTGTGTAGCCTGCATTGCCTCCATATGTTCTCTGCCTTTGCAACTCCTTTTTCAACTCCGAGATTTCTCCACTCGGTTGAACTGGCATGGTGGTGCTGATAGTGGTGGCCTACTGAAACCTGGTGGGTGTGGTGGTACTATTCTGCATCTGCTGGGGTGCTGTCTGAGGTGATATAGCTTGCTGAGGGATCTGTACATGTTGATTCTTGTAGGAAAAGTATGGGTGATCCTTCCAGCCTGGATTATTGTATTAGAATATGGATTGTTCTTATAGCTCTGAAAGGCACACACTTGCTTACTGAACTGGTACATGACTGGAACTATGACCGAAACGAACCTAGGAATCACAGAAGGATCAGTATCCCGCCGAGTGCAGCTACAGTGATGGTGGAGAGCGTAGTACCAATTTATCAAGCTTCTGACTATGGCATGATTTGTGCAGCTAGACTCTCATACTTATTATCACTACATGTTTTCTACCCTTCTTGGAATGCCCTCTAAGGTTACCAAACTGTGAATTATGAGTGGCTATTTCATCAATCAGTTCATATGCAGCATGACCTCCTGGTTCATGAATCAACCCTTAGCAGCAGAATCTAACAAAAGCCCTACTCTCATTACCCAACCCATTGTAGATGACTGAACCAGAACCATTTCTCAAGCCCATGATGAGGACACATTCTCAACAACTCTTAAACCGTTCCTAAGCATCTAAAGTGACTCATCTGTCTTTGATTAAAGTTAGTAATTTGATTCTATAAAGCTGTTTCTGTGGTGGATAGTACTTCCTCTGAAAAGCAAGAGCCAAGTCCTCACCAACAATTAAGTTGGCCATATTAAGATCATTCACCCAGGTTCTAGTTGTCTTCATGAAAATGGGAACTTCTTCTAATGTAATCCTTAGAAACGTTCTATTTGCTTGATAGTATCACAGTATTGAAGGAAATTTTGTAAGTGTAAATTTGGATCCTCCTTCAATGTCCCTAAAAACTGATTTCGTTCAACCATATTCACAAGAGCCGGTTTCAGTTCAAAGTTAGCAGCATCGTTATCGGGTACCGAATAACCTCCAGCCATAGACTCCGTACTAGGCAAGGAATA
>PYUH01000004.1:1071123-1110038 GCA_016808085.1 Suaeda aralocaspica
AAAAGAGCCAGAGAGGAGGGAACAGAGGGAAGGGGAAGAAAGCGACAGATGAAATCGGGATGCTAGCGGTCAAAGGTATGAATTCAACCGGGTCGGGGGTAAAATACATATAAAATATCAACTTGTCATTAGGTTATACGTTAAATTTTGTTTTAAAATTGGATGAAATTCAGCGTGTCATCACTATAAGTGCATAAGGCATATAAATTTATAATGCTAATACTCCGTAATCAGAAAAAGTGGTGCACCGTAATTTTAAAATGGAGTAAACAGTAATGTATTGTGTTTTTTTTTCAAGCGGTCGAAGTATCATATCACAATAATACATATGTACAATAATTTATGTGTGTAAAAAAGTGATAAAATTAGATTAAATCTTACCCACAAGTAAATATGTGCCTATAAAATTGAAAAAATTTATCGAATAATAATTTCAGACAATGATAATTTAAATAATACTAATTAATCTTTTAAAACAAAAAAATTGTTTCAATGCTAGATTATTTATTTGATAAAAGAAAATAATTTTAATACTAATAATTTTTTGGAATAATTTTCGAGATATAAATCAAACGTTAATATTTATAATTTTATTATGTGTAAAAATTATAAAAATTCTATAAATAACAAGTGCACCTGCCGATGATAAATATACCACGTCGCTTATTAGTTGAGGTCTTGCCAAAGCGCACTAAAAGATCCAACCCAAGATCATCCCAAACCTCCTAAAAACTAACAACTCAAAGTATTTTGATTATTTATTCATCTTTCTATATTTCCCATATTGTCTAGAATTTTCCACATTTTTTCTAATAAAGCGCTAATGAATCTTATGCTGGGAAATGTCTTTTGTGCAAAAACGAACACAAACATGACATGGAAAAGGGAAGCTTGGAGCCCAAGTCATGGGGCCCAAGGAAATCCCCTCCTCCTCAAAGCCCACAAAAAAGATAGAAGGAAGAAAAGTCCTCCTTTTTTCCTCTCTTAATGGGATAAGGCAACGGTTTAAAGAATAAGGGAAATGAGCACATGTAAGGTGGTACAAAATATATGCGCAACAAACCAGGAATATCAGCGAAATTTCCAGAAAAAGTGCATCCGTGATAGCGCAAGGGCACACACCCATGTTGCAAGCGCACTCTGGGCACTTCAATGCACAACACTGCCTTCATTGCCCGAATATTTCCCTGTAAATACCCCCGTATTCCCTCATGTTCCAACAAATTAGACATGAACTTTAGCTTTTGTCATTAAAGAGCAATGTGAGAATGATTTCGTGAGCAAAGAGAGAGAATTTAGTGTATTAACTTCTTCATCACAACATCTTTCATTTGTGTTGAATCTTCAACATTTCTCTAAATGTTCTCCATCTGTCATAATCTCAAAAAAAAAAAACACAAAAACATACTTTATTTGGATGTCATCTTGTTGAGATTATTAGGGTCTTTATATGAGATTTAATATGATTTTATTATATTATTAAGTATATTATTATGTATTTATTATTAGTGATTATTATTAGGATTATTATGTTATTAGAGATATTCAGTAATTATTAATCATCGTCATATTCATCAGCATATTCATCAAACTTTTTTGGGTTTATATTTCGGGATTGGATTGTTGAAGTCGCCCCAAGAATTTTTTGACGCTAGCAATGAAGGTATCTAATATGAGGCCCTCACGGACCACCATCTTTAAGTTTACATATCATCTTCCGCTCATTTATCTTAATCAAGTTTACTATCATTTTAAGCCATTATCTTAATCAACTTTTTCTTTTCTATTCTTATTATTTATTATTGTTGTTGTTGGATCTATCCAAGTTTGTTGCTTAACCCCCTTTATCAACCTTCTTTTATTTAATCATGAGATATTGATTAATAATGGTTCGAGAGATGAATAAATCAAAGGAAAATAGAAATAATCAATGTTTAGGCCTTTAACGTTTTTGAGTGAAATGAAATGATCATGTGGTTTTTTAGTTTAATTTGTTTTGAGCATGTGAAATATTTGAAAGAATTGTAAGCATGATGACATGAAATTAAAGTTCTTGCAAGTTGGCATGACTACAATGTTTATAGCTTTCCAAAGTTTTATCACTTTTCATATTTACGTGATTGCGACTGTATTCAAGCCATGATGACGCCCTTTCACGTAGATATAGGATCATAATAAAGACGAATTGGTGTAAACATAAAGTTAATGATTAGAAATACTCCAACCGAAATAGGCTTAAATATGAGGTAAAAAGTGATCACCAAATTAGTTAATAAGTGTGCATTAAAGAAACTCACTGTTAAGCACTCAAGCTATGCGCTCATTAGGAATAATATTATAGCATGTTGCTTAGTATCTTGATGAGATTACTAGAAGAGATTAGTAGAGGAACAAATTGACGTTGCGGAGTTCTATCTACTAACTCATCCCTTGTTCCATAACTTAGTGCACTACCTAACCCTAGGAAACCATGCACCCCCATCATGGCCAATGGGAACAGACTGTTCGAGTAGGTAGAATCTATGTAGTGCAGTTGTTGGTCAAAAAGGACTTATGAGCTTGTAACGTGGCTAGTAGGGTGATGGGTAGGATAGAATTTGGGATAATGTGGTGGTAAATGCGGTATACGCATGTAGCAATTAGAAATCAAAATCAACATCCCAACATCAAACCCAAACATCAAGCCAATTTTCATGAATCACATCACACCATAAAGCTTTACATTCAACTGCTCCAAATATCACAAGTCTTTTCTTTTTCAAACCTCTTTTCAATTTCTCTTTTTTTTTTTTCAATTTTCAATTCTTTTCTTTTTTTTTCCTTTTTTTCTTTCAACTTTCACGATTTTTTCAACTTGACTCAGAATATTAATGACATGTCAAGGACAAGTCATCACACATACATATCTAAGCCAATAAAGATGTATAACATTTTAATTCTCATTAAACAGCCTAGACATTGGTATGCAGAGCTTAATGTGAGATCTATTATTAAACTTTAATAACAACCTTTCACGAATTTCCAATCCTCCACAACCTCCAATCAATTGCAACACAAACACAAAAAACTCCATCAACTCCCCAAGCCAAGCTTGGGCCAATATTCAAATGATTAGAACAGGGCCAATAGGGTTGTAATGTGGCTAAAATGCAAATGAAGGGTAAAAGCTCAAAATAAGGACCAAGGGAAATTTGTGAAGGAATGCCTAAAATCTGAAAGCTCTGAAAGAAATGAATTGCCTTTTATCATTCGCAGCATGTAACTATATCAAGCCAAGCTACTAGAGTCACAAGCCAAAAACATGGATCATAAAGCACCAGCAACTAAGCCACATTGAAAGAAAATAAATAAGCATAGAAAAATGTATGCGGCTCAAATCCTCTCGTTAAACACAGTTCAAGCCTCTAACTCTACACCATGGTTATATCGGCAAGATTGGGATCGTTTCAAGCTAGTCAAGTTCAAGTCCAAGTTGGCATTCCCAAAAACAAAACTCATCACATGCCCAATACAATCAAAAACATTTTTAATAAAATGCGGGCACAGGGAAGTCACATTCACAAAGTTTCACCAAACCAATCAATCAGTCAATCAATAAGGTAACTAACAAAAGCAAAAAGAAATCTACACCTATGAAAGCAGTACATTTTTTGGTCATATGTAAACTCCTACTTCTACAAGTGTACAAACCATATGACTATACTAATAAAGTAATAAAATACACTAGAAAGCAATAAAAATAAACAGAAAGCAATAAAGTTACCTCCCCCAGCCGGACTCAGCAATGTCCTCATGCTGAAGGAAAGTAGGCGAGAGAAAGAGAGATGGTGGCGGGGTGTAGGGAGTTAGGGGGTGTAAAATGATGTATATGAGTGAGAGGATGAAGTTGTGCAAGGAAAGAAGGGGCGTGAGTGGTAGATGGTATTGCATGATAGCATACACGGATTGAAAATTGACCACCTCTCATGTTTCGACCAATCTCGCAAAAAATACTCGGATTAACGTAGTTTTGTTTCATTGGAAAGAGACTCAAGAGCTTTCAACGATAGGTCGTACACCTCCTGGGACGTCCTGGAGAAAAAGTTATGGCCGTTTTTAAAATTGACCCTTTGAATCTGCCGCGCACAGTCTATCGCCCGGACGCGAGCTGGGCGCCCAGAGGGGTTGCTCGCCCGGGTCACCCGAGTGCATGGCTAGAAGGGGGAATTTTTGAAAACTGGAAAAAAAAAACTAGGTAGGAAATGTGGTTGCGCGCCCGGGACGAAGGAATTTCGCCCGGGGGTAGTGCTGTTCGCCCGGGTACCCGGGGGAATGGCTACTTGAGCTTTTTCGTCCTTTTTCTTCTTTTCACCTAAAATTACCTGTAATACACCGAAACACTTGAAGAATTCATTAGTACCTCACTCCCCCTTACCAATACTAAGAAATGAGCTAGAGTCCCTACTAAACTAAGAAGATAAAAATGAAAAAAACTACAAAAACTAAACATAACTACGGGTGCCTCCGCAAAGCGCTTGTTAAGGTCATTAGCTTGACCATGTTACCTCATAGCTCATGGAGGATCGAAGAGTGAACGTGAATCACATTTAGTTAAATAATCAAAGCACTTAGGAAATTATGGTTGCCTCAAATGCTTCACGTTCCTTCTTAAAAACCTCATCATTTTTGTATTCATATTACAAGCATGAGAGATTGTTTTCGAGGTTTCTGATGTTTCTTGGGACGGGATTCCTTTTCTTTTGCCTGACATAGCTTGTTAGTAACACCATCTTCGTCACCTGCAACAGTATCCAAACAACAGGAGCCTCCAGAAGAATCCTTTAGGGGACCGAGGCAAGTCAATAAGAACAATTTCATTAAGAGTATAAATTGCATGACATGATTGTTCTATTATAGGATTTTCAATGCAGCATTAAGATTAAAGGTGACTTTATCATCCCTACAGAAAGAGTCAAACTACCATTTTTGACATCAATAACGACACCTGCAGTGTGTAAGAAAGGTCTACCAAGAATAATGGGATATGAGCATCCCTATCCATATCTAACCCAAACAAATCAAAAGGAAGAAAAAATTTCCGACTCTCACCGGGACATCTCTAAGATACCTTTAGGGTATTCACTGTCTACTGCCATCGCAAGGTGATGTTAGTAACCTTTAAAGCACCCTATCAAGTTTTTGCAAATAGATAAAGGCATAACACTAACACTGGCTCTAAATCACATAGTGCTTATCAATGAACAGTGGGCTAATATACACAGGAATAGAACAAAATTCCGGGTCTTTAGTTTTCGTGGTGACTTGTTTGCAATATGGCACTGCACTCCTCCGTAAGTGCTACGGTCTCCACCACATTCAACTCACGTTTCTTATTAAATATCTTTCAAAATTTATACGTAGGAATTTGGGTTATCAACATAGTAAAATGGAACAGTAACCTGCAAATTCTTCACAATATCTAAAAATTTACTGAAATGATTATCCTGTTACTCCTGGTTACCCTGTTCGGAAAGGGTAACCAACCTGTGACTCGGGATTGTATCAAGATTGTTCATCAACCTTCTCCTTAGGTGCTTCAGTTTCTTAGCTGGAACTGTCTCTAAATCTTCAATCACCCCATCACTGGTCTTTTAGCTCCACCTGCAACATCAGAATTAACATCATCAGTAGGCATTTTTGGGCCTCATAAGAAGTTCCACTCCTCAAGTAATGGCATTGACATGGTCCCTCGGGGGATTCTGTGATGCCTGTGATACTGGGGGTAGGTTGTTGATGGAAGGTTTCCTGGTTGCCTTTGAGCAGTTGATGTGCAATCTGAGCTATCTGAGTTCCAGGGGCTTGTTGTGAGCCTGATTGCCTCATATTTTTCTGCATTGCAATCATATTTTTTCAACTCCGAGATTTCTCCACTGGTTGAACTGGCATGGTGGTGCTGATAGTGGTGGCCTACTGAAACCTGGTGGGTTGGTGGTACATATTCTGCATTGTGGGGTGCCTGCTGAGGTGATATAGCTTGCTGGGAATCTGTACATGTTGTATTCTTGTAGGAAAGTATGGGTGATCCTTCCAGCCTGGATTTATGTATTAGAATATGGATTGTTTTATAGGCTTGAAAGGCACACACTTGCTCTACTGGAACTGGTACATGACTGGAACTATGACCGAAACGAACCATAGGAATCACCGAAAGGATCAGTAATCCCGAAAGTGCAGCCAGTGTGGGGGAGGAGCGTGTAGTACCAATCTTATCAAAGTTCTGAATTATGGCATGATTTGTGCAGCTAGACTCTCATACTTATTATCACTACATGTTTTTACCCTTCTTGGAATGCCCTCTAAGGTTACCAAACTGTGAATTATGAGTGCTATTTCATCAATCAGTTCATATGCCAGCTGACCTCCTGGTTCATGAATCAACCATTAGCAGCAGAATCTAACAAAGCCCTACTCTCATTACCCAACCCATTGTAGATAGACTGAACCAGAAACCATTTTCAAGCCCATGATGAGGACACACATTTCAACAACTCTTAAACCGTTCCTAAGCATCTAAAGTGACTCATCTGTCTTCGATTAAAGTTAGTAATTTGACTTCTCATAAAGCTGTTCTCTGTGGTGGATAGTACTTTCTGAAAGCAGAGCCAGTCCTCCCAACAATTAATTGTGGCCATATTAAGATCATTCAACCCGGTTCTAGCTTGTCCTCAATGAAAAATGGGAAACTTCTCTTCTAATGTAATCCTTAGAAACGTTCATTTGCTTGATAGTATCACAGTATTGAAGGAAATTTTGTAAGTGTAAATTGGATCCTCCTTCATGTCCCTAAAAACTGATTTCGTTCAAACATATCACAAAGAGCGGTTTCAGTTCAAAGTTAGCAGCATGCTGTTATCGGGTACTGAATCACCTCAGCCATAGACTACGTACATAGGCAAGGAATAGTCTCATATGAACGGGCTGCAGGTGGCGGTGGTGGAGGTGGTGGTCCTCTACCCTGTCCTTCTCCTTCGGCAGCCATTTCGACCTCTAAATAACCTTCAAACAACGGGTTGAAAGTGAACTAGAAAAACTGAGACAAATCAGAAACAGTTTCCTCCACGGATCGGGGAAGAAAAATTCGGCGTCTACTACGTCTCAACCGCTTCAAAAATACTCGCTCGGGCTCAGGGAAAATGAAAGTGTCAGGCTCGTGGTCGGTTTGCATAAACCTATAAACCTGCACAATATGTAACTCCGAGCAAAGATGAGAAACCGCCTCAAAGAACCAAAAAGTTCTTTGAGACTAAGAAAAATAAAAAGAAAAACAGTATAAACCCGACTAATAGAATTAAAAATTGCCTCCCCGGCAACGGCGCCAAAATTTGATGAGGCTATCGCACACCTATCAAAAATAAACCTAACCACTCTAACTAATGTAGCTAGGGAAGTAGGGATCGAATCCACAGGGAAGCAATTAAACCTATAAGTTCTAAAAAGTCTAAACTGTATAAAGGGCCTTTGAGTGACGATTGTGACTAAGAAATTAACTAGCATTAGAGCTAAATTTATTAAGAGGGTTAATTAATAACTAAATCTAGGACATCGGTTCACCACAGATTAACCAGTGAATTTGCACACAAAAAATTAATTATATTATCAATTTCCTTGAATTAAGGTCCACTAATTCTCTCGAATCTAGTTCCCTTCAAAACTCCTCTAATGGCTCTCGCTCACTTAGACTCGTTTTGCCTATTGTCCTTATGATCTAATTGTGGTAATCTTACCTCTCGGCATCGATTTCAACAATATCAAACTAACAACTAAACCTAGCCAGTATTTAATTGAAAGCAATAGTAATTGACAATAAGAATTCAAGAAAATTAATAGTTAAACTAATAATTATGAGCAAAACATCACCAATTAGCCCATGGATCCCCTAGTCCTAGAAAAGGAACTGCTCACTCATAATTAAAGAAACAGAAACTAAAACAATAAAAGTAATTAAAATACTAAACATGATTAAACTAGACAAAACTAACAAGAATCAGGAAAATTAAATCTAAATGTAAAACTATGAAAATTAAGAACATAAATTAAAAATAATAATAAACATAACTAAAAACAAGAATTGAGAATAAAATAGAACCTGAATGTTATTGATTGAATGATTGAATAGAGTTTTACACTTTGAGAGAATTTTAGAGTAAACTAGGACTTTCAAAATCTAAAAAGGCGTAAAAATGACTAATTAGGAGGAAAAACACTTAAGTACTTAGGTTAATCATGAAAAACGCATGATTTTGGGCCTTCAGAGCCACCCGCCCGGGCTACCCGGGCGTGCAGCCCTCACCCGGGCACACAGCTCCGACCCGGGCGGGTAGCCAAGTTTGCTTCATTTCTCGGTTTTCGCTCGTTCTTCCTTAATTACCTCTTTAATTCTTCGTTTTAACACTTCTAGTCTGCATTTTAGCTTCCCAAATGACTTCAACTCTTTACTAACTTCTTCAAGTGTTTCAAAAGGCTCGGAAAACAACGATAAATCATCGATTCCTGAAAAATCTAATAAAAAGCACAACAAACACTCGAAATAGCAAAAGTTAGTAGAAATGGCCCAAAAGAGCCGTATTAGAGCTAAGAATCAACCGGGTTCGGGGGTAAAATACATATAAAATATCAACTTATCATTAGGTTATACGTAAATTTTGTTTTTAAAATTGGATGAAATTAGCATGTCATCACTATAAGTGCATAAGGCATATAAATTTATAATGCTAATACTCCGTAATCAGAAAAGTGGTGCACCGTAATTTTAAAATTGAGTAAACAGTAATGTATTGTGTTTTTTTTTACAAGCGATCGAAGTATCATATCACATAAATACATGTACAATAATTTATGTGTGTAAAAAGTGATAAAATTAGATTAAATCTTACCCAACAAGTAAATATGTGTACTATAAAATTGAAAGAAATTTATCTGAATAATAATTTTCAGACAATGATAATGTAAATAATATAATTTAATCTTTTAAAACAAAAAATTGTTTCAATGCTAGATTATTTATTTGATAAAAGAAAATAATTTTAATACTATTAATTTTTCTGCTAATAATTTTCGAGATATAAATCAAACGTTAATAAATATAATTTTATATGTGTAAAAATTATAAAAATTCTATAAATAACAAGTGCACCTCAAGACGAATCATGTACATTATAAGATTGTAAATGAGTATTGTTTAAAATCCATAAACTTCATTGTCGACACCTACATTTATCCCTACCCTTAGGCCGATGATAGATATATACCACGTCGCTTATTAGTTGAGTCTTGCAAAGCGCACTAAAAGATCCAACCCAAGATCATCCCAAAACTCCTAAAAACTAACAACTCCAAAAGTATTTTGATTATTTTTATTCATCTTTCTATATTTTCCCATATTGTCTAGAATTTTTCCACATTTTTCTAATAAAGCGCTAATGACTCTTTAATGTTGGGAAATGTCTTTTGTGCAAAAACGACCTAAACATGACCATGGAAAAGGGAAGCCTTGGAGCCCAAGTCATGGGGCCCAAGGAAATCCCCTTCCTCCTCAAAGCCCACAAGAAGGATAAAAGGAAGAAACTTCCTCCTTTTTTCCTCTCTTAATGGGATAAGGCAAGCGTTAAAGAATAAGGAAATGAGCACATGTAAGGTGGTACAAAATTATATGCTCAACAAACCAGGAATATCAGCGAAATTTCCAGAAAAGTGCACTCCGTGATATGCGCAAGGGCACACACCCATGTTGCCAAGCGCACACTGTGCACTTCAATGCACAACACCGCCTTTATTTCCCGAATATTTCCCTGTAAATACCCCCGTATTTCCCTCATTTTCAACAAATTAGACATGAACTTTAGCTTTTGTCATTTAAAGAGCAATGTGAGAATTGATTTCGTGAGCAAAGGAGAGAGAATTTAGTGTATTCAACATCATTCATCCACAAAATCTTTCATTTTTCTTTTAATCTTCTACATTTTCTCTAAATCTTCTCCATCTTCATAATCTCAAAAAAAAAAAACACAAAAACATTACTTTTATTTTGATTTCATCTTGTTGAGATTATTAGTTTCTTTATTATTATTATTATTATCATCTTCATATTCACCATCATCGTCCTTATATTCATCAGCATATTCAAACTTTTTTCGGGTTATATTTCGGGATTTGGATTGTTGAAGTCGCCTCCAAGATCTTTTTTGATGCTAGCATGCAAGGTATCTAATATGAGGCCCTCACGGACCACCATCTTTAAGTTTACATATCATCTTCAAGCTCATTTATCTTAATCAAGTGTACTATCATCTTTAAGCTCATTTATCTTAATCAACTTTTCTCTTTATTATTCTTATTATTATTATTATTGTTGGCTCTATCCAAGTTTGCTTTCTAAACCCCCTTTATCACCTTTATTTTATTTAAATCCTTGAGATATTGATTAATAATGGTTCGAGATGTAATAAAACAAAGGAAAATAGAAATAATCATGTTTAGGCCTTTAACGCTTTTTTGAGCATAATGAAATGATCATGTGGTTTGTTTTAGTTTAATTCTGTTTTGAGCATGGTGAAATATTTTGAAAGCATTGTAAGCATGATGACATGAAATTTAAAGTTTCTTGCGAGTTGCATGATTACACATGCTTTATTGCTTCTCCAACAAGTTTTATCACTTTTCATATTTACGTGATTGCGACTGTATGCAAGCCATGATGACGCCTTTTCACGTAGATATAGGATCATAATAAAGACCGAATTGGTGTAATCACATAAAGTTACATGATTTAGAAATACTCCAACCGTAAATAGGCTTAAATATGAGGTAATTAAAGTGATCACCAAATCTAGTTAATATGTGTGCATTAAAGAAACTCGCCTGTTAAGCACTCAAGCTATGCGCTCATTAGGTATAATATTATAGTAATGTTGCTTAGTATTCTATGATGATATTACTAGAAGAGATCTAGTAGAGGAACAAATGACGTTGCGGAGTTCTATATACTAAAACTCATCCCTTGTTCCATAACTCTAGTGCACTACCTAACCCTAGGAAACCGATGCACCCCATCATGGCCAATGGGAACACGACTGTTCGAATAGGTAAGAATCTATGTAGTGCAGTTGTTGGCCTGTATTGAAGATTCGTTCCAAGCCAAGCGTACTCACCCCATGTGACAATCCTTCCCTTGGTCCAAAGAACATAACATTTTTAACTACATAACGTTTTTAACTCATGGGCAGACGTCCACAGTTTGGTGACTCCACTAAGGACTTCCTTTGTGGATTTCCATGAGGACAAGAGAACGAAACTTGCAAAATCTTGTAAACCTCATCACATTATGTCAAGTATTATGTCAGGAATAATGCATACGTTGCCAAGTACCCAAAAGGGGGCTTCACTTAGGAGACGTCTCCATCAGCGTGTTGCACGCTAGAGACTAAACCCCGGGGGGAGTTCATCCCACAGAGAGAGGGGAGTCCTGCCTCGGAGAAGTCATGTGGTATGAACATTTTTCCCAGGCGATGACACGTTGATCTCACAAGTAGATGGTTCGCACCTTAATCGTCACTAAGTTGTGACATGAGTAGGTCCGGCCGTTCTTAAGCCATATGGCAACCACATACAACGAAAAGCTGACCATGAACATAATGTACAACCTTTGCTTAGGTTAATAATGACTCATGATAAGATGTGTTATGTTACAATATGCCTAGGATCTGGTTAGACTTATGTGCTACACGTACATTCTTTACGTGTGGTTTACTGGCCTTGCTGCTCCTTTGAACCTTAGGGTGCATGTAGGGAGTTCCATATAGAAATGGTTACGTTTTTAGAGTATGTCCTCGTGTGTCATGTATATCCCCTAGGTTGCATATACATCATACTTCTAAAACTACTTCTATCACCCTCATAGGAAAAAAAAAAAAAGAGTTTAAGAAATCAAATAAAGAAAAGGGGTGATATAGTACATGTATCAATGCATTCATATAGATTTACAGAGGAACCATGAGTTAGAAACCATACAAAGCGATTGAGTCCAAACAATAAAACATATTCCCCTCCATTGTCACATGTTAAGCCACGACTCCATTTACAATAGGCCATTCTCGCTTGGGTACTCCTTCTGCTCTCGGTTGGGTTAGAACTAGCGGTACTAGGATGGCTTGAATGACGGCTCAACCCAGGATTACTTTTTGAGAAAGAAATTACCTCGACGACCTTTCTCACCTACTTCTTCTAGTACCACTGCCACCATGGCTGAAAGTGTCTCCAGGAACGCTATCCTAGCCGAGTTAACCCAAGCTTTCAAGCTTTTATCTACCCAAGTCCTTGAGCTTTAAACGGACAAAATGTCCACTGAAAAGGTTTAGAAGATGATCAAGAGGGCCACAAATACATTTGCCTATGTTGATTCCCGTAGTCTTGATCGAGCCCTTATTGACACCATGCCTGACAAGTTCAACATCAATGATCTCCCCAAATTCCAAGTAAGTGATGATTCCAAGAATTTACTTAAGCAGTTTAAGTATTTCATAGACTTGAAGAACATAGGTGATAAGATTTACCCAATAATCTTCCCTATGCATGGCTTTCAAACCTATTGCTCAGAAATGGTTCTTTTATCTTCCTGCTAAGGAAACCCAAACATGGAAAATTACCACCCATGCTTTCATTAACCATTACAAGAGTAATGTCTGGGCTACTACTTCCCAAAGAGAACTCAAGATACTTGAACAAAAGGCCAATGAGGGTTTCCAACCTATCCCGTTGGAGAGAAACCATAGCTAAGATGGTTTCCAGAGGAGATGGTTAACATCTTTATCTCAACCTACAACCCAAGTATAAGGAGCACCTCAGATACAATGGGTTGGGTACTCTTGCTATGGTCCACAAGGTCGGGAAAGAAATTGAGGAAAACTTGATTAAGGGGAGTAAGAATAAGGCGGTTGTCAGGAAGCCTACCTACACTAAAGGTTCTTCATCCAATCAAGTAAGTTATGTCAGTAATGTCAAATGCGTTGAACCTCAACCCTCGAGGCCGGCCTCCCTTCCTTCCTCTACTGGCCTATACTACCTTGGTTATGAAAAATACTCAACATTTGAATTGAATGGTTGAAAAGAACGCCTAATTTTATGTCGAGTCGGTCGTTCACCCATTTGGACCCCACCCCACTATCTATATAGGGGTCCTGCTTCCCGGTGTCAACACGACATTGTTTATTTTCCTGTCTAAATTATTTTCTCTTTTTTTAGTAAATCGCTTCTATGTTTTACAAAAAAATAAAAAAAATCTATTACATATGTGGAATTATCCCCGTATCTATACTATACTCATGACAAAAAACTATTCAATGATACACTTGCTTAAAATTTAAACGTCAAAGAAGCTTTAAAAAAGATAATAATAATAATATAAAAAAACTTCATTGCATCTCTAGAACTTTCACACATCTAAATTACACTCATGAAAAAAAACTATTCAATGATATTATAACTATAACTAAAATAAAAACCTATAATCCACCATCTTGTCACATGCCATCTCCACACAAAAATTCTTCCTAAAAAAATTTATTTCATTTTTTTTTAATTTTAATTTTTTTTTGCTAGATTCCCAAACAAGACTTCCATATTCTTCAATTATATAATCATATTGAAATTATCTAAACATAATTCACATACTTATTCTTCTACCATAAAAATACTTTTACAAAAATCGTGTGTAGGACGGGAACTAATGAAGTGGTTTTTAAATCATGGGATTTTCTATATGGTACAATCTTAAAATTGGCTTTTTCACATGGTACCATTGCTTAAACTTTCATTCCACATGGTACCACTTTTAGTATATTATCTATCATAACATTCTTAAATAAACCGTTAGATAAATACGTTAATGAAATATTTTTTTGAATAATGTTTAGGGATCACAATGACCCTTAAAACCATAATTAAATATATTTTGTGCAAAACAAATTGAAATATGCACATTAGGCAATATTTTTTTGCACGTTAATACAGAGATATTTTAAATATCTTTGAGCCCATTTCAACATCAATATTGAGCATTCGGCCTTAGAGCCTAGATATTCCCTAAAACATATTGATCGACCGATTTATATGGGCACCGAACTTTACAAAATGCAGAATAAAATTGCGAATACTATAGTAAAGAATAAGTCAACACTATAATTGTACCATGTGGAATGAACATGTAAGCAGTGGTACTATATAGAAAAGTCAATTCTGGAATGGTACCATGTACAGTACCCCTTAAATCAATAGTGTATATGAAAATATTTTTAATTTTTAGTTAGTATTACTCCCTCCGTTCCTATTTGTTTGATACGTTTTGACTTATATATATGACAATGCACTCATTGGACCTTAAATATCTTTTGTTATGTACATGCAAAAATTATAATAATTGGATATAAACAACATAATCATTGAAATGAATAAAACAAGACCAAATATGACCATATTATGTTTTATATATTGAAATTAATTTAAAAGATTTTCTCAATTTATCAATAGTGTTAAGATTCCAAATGTATCAAATATTTAGTAACGAAGAGAGTAATAATTATGGCATGCACATCTTTTTAATATCCCATAATAGTAATAATCTAATCATAATAACAATAAAAATCATAATTATAATATAATAATAATAATCTATAGCTACTAATACTAGAGTAGAAACGAATGATTCACTCCTGAATAAGTATTATCCTTGAAATATTTTTCACACCTTTTTTGTTGTGTATTTTCATTTAGTAAAAATTTTCTTTGTTTTATTTTTATTTGCTAGCTTCATGTTCAAGATTTAATATTTTGTTGAGTAAGTGTGATGAGTTTATACAAAAACTATAAATATATTAAGAGATATAATATTTTGTTATGCGTATTTCATAATTTCTTTTTGTTGTAAGAGATTTAATATACTGTTTTATTTATTCATTGGGACTGGGCTACTACCCAATTACTCATTCCACCATGTTCATCTCATTTGGTTTGGTTTATAAGGAATAAATTTATATGCTACTATAAGAATTTTCTTTCCATCAATACATTATAACTTATAGTTTTTAGCATTAATAAATTCCTATTGAGTAAATAATTTGAATCTCCAGCATAAATAAAAAGATTTTGATGATATCATAAAATCAATATCTTGTGTGATGATTTACATGTATATTCAAATAAAACTAATCCAATGTGACATATATGTTATGAATAATCATTGCTCAATAATATATCTGTCACTATATAAGTCTCACATACACAATGTAACTTGTCATCTCGGTCATTATTCTTAGCACAAGAAAACACCATACACTCAGAACAAAGAAATAATGAAGATTAGTAAAAAGATGATGTTCATTTTTGTCCTAATGATTGTTATGAGTAGCATGATACCACAATCCATCACTTCTATGCGTGACACACCAAATTTTGCTAGCACTGATGCTAGTAACAACATCATCTTCGAAAACAGTAATTTTAACCAAATTTGCAAGGGATACAGATCTCCTTGCTCTACTCTTGCCGATTGTTGTGAACCTTTTGTATGTGGTAAAGAAAAAGTCTGTGTTTATGTTTAACAAAATTAGTTACCATTTCTCGATCGATGATTGGAAATAAAACTTCGTATGTATGCATTTGTTTAATTTCGTGTTTTTTATGGAGTACTATAATTAATAATACCTTCTTCTATGCTTAATTAAATAAAATTCATTTTCTATTACTATAATCTCTTTTCATTTTGTAAATATTACTAGTTTTCCATATTTTATATCGACAACCTTAACTTCATATCCTTCTGATCCTCTGTGAAATTAAATCTTATCAACACACAGAAAGTACAAATCTTAGTTTCATTATTTATTATCATTAACATAAATTTTCTAAAAGCATATAAAATTGGACAAATATTCTTTGATTGCCATATATATAAAATTGGACAAAAATTGTGTAGAAAACTATACTATATATGAATACGTTAAGGGGAAATTTACAATGCGCCACGTGTCATCACTTTACAGTTGTTAACTAAAATTTTTGCCCGGGTGATGTTTCAATCTATTACAAAAAAAAAATACAATATTATTTACAATATTTAATAATTTATTTTATTATACTTTATAATTTTTTGGTTTCATTTGAAATTAATAAAAAGAACATTCTGGTACGATAAATAATAAACTAAAAGTAGCGTAAAGATTTAGGGATGAAACTAACATAACTACTTTAAGAAATTGGGATAAGAGAATATGTTAACCTAATTCTCCCAACAAATTTGTCTGAAAATTAGATATGCTATGCTCCATACAAAGTACTATTTTATATGATAGTGACTTTAATTAATCTGTAAGTCTTCGATAAGATCGTCAACTATTTGTAGATTTTTCTGATGGATTTTTTTTATCATAATCACCTAATGTTTCACAAATTTTTCGAAATAATCACCTATTGGAAACTTATTTTTATTTAATCACCTAATGGTGTGCTTTTTCTTTGAAATCGATACCTGATAATGTTTTTTGTTAAGTTTGTCGTTTAAGGAGCTCACTTCTTCTTTGTTTATATCTCTTTCATTCATCAATGAAAACCTTCCATTTGAAGCTTAATTGAATTTTAATAAATTGGGGAAAACTTTATGAATCGATAAGTGTTTAATTCAATTCATATGCATGGAAAAAAACATTATGAATCGAGTTTTATCGTAGCTTCAATTGCTCGAATTCAAGCAAGGTTTGAAAATTTTAATTTACAAAAAAGTTAATATTAAAATTACATAAATTGAAAGAAAATCAAAGAAGGAATTGAATTATTGAACTTCCATGAAATCCAATTGAGCTTTAAAAGCTTCCATTGAAGCTTTTTATTAAAGAAGAATGAAAGAGAAAACAACAAACAAGAAGAAGTGGGCCCATCTAACAAAGAAATAAACAACAAATGTTATCCAATTTCAAAGGAAAATAACACTATTAGGTGGCTAAATAAAAAAAGAAAAAATCATTAGATAGTTTTTTCAAAATTACGTGATACTTTAGCTGGTTATGATAAAAATTTTAACTATAATATTTATTATTTTAATAATATATATAAATTATCAATTAGTATGTTCGTCTTACCATATAAGACAATGTTATATAAGTTTTCGTATTAATTATAAAGTGATAATGTTAACCCATTTATTACAAAAATGCCAACAATTTTATTAAAACCGTAACGTAAGATGTCTCCTTCCTTACCAAATCTCGTAGCATAACTCGACACCCATCCGAACTTTTTCAAAACTAAAACCGTTGCCCGAATAACTGATGATAAGTTATGGTGGTCGAAATACACTTCAATTAATTTCTTGATTTTCAAATGTTTTATTTAGAATAACTTTATTTAGTTTCATTTTATTTTAGTTTTATTTTATAGTTATAATTTAATATATGTTTATCCTTTATTAATTTCGTTTTCGAAAACATAGAAAATAATTTAAGCGTATGAACGTGGCCAGATTCGACGAACTTTGTACAAAGGCTTGTATGGAATATGGTAAGATTAGCTTATGGAAGTGAATAAGTTGGGTTATGGAATTGAATTTTGTGATATTTCGTAATATGAAAACGAATATAAGAAGTATGGAAGTTTCGGAGATTCACCGCGTGAAAATCAAAGAAAACAAGCTTTAAGCGATCTGGTGCCCAAGGAGCAACCTGGCGCCCAAGGAGCGCCCTGGTGCCCAAGGAGCGCCTAGCACCTAAGAATAAGCGACTTGACACTTAGCTCGAGTGACCAGACGCTGGCTGGGCACCCTAGCGCTCATCCCTGGGCGTCCTGGCGCTTAGCTAGCACTATAGCGCTCGATGCCATCTTCTGCTCCCCTATAAATACCCAACCTTATTCCTACATTAGCAAGCAATTCAACATGGAACCCTCTCTCTCTTGATTTTTGTGCCACTTGAAACTCATGATTTTCTCCTTCTCTCTCCGACAAACACTTTCTAGCCAACCCTAATCACATTAAAGCTCATTAAATCCTAAACACGCTGTTATTATTATTATTATTATTATTGTTGTTGTTGTTGTTGTTGTTGTTGTTGTTATTGTTATCACTACAACAAAAATGTCTTTTAATAGTGCTTGAAGTTCCTTTTAATAGTGGTTCTACAACCGCCATCAATCAAACAATTATTAAAAGTATGATAGCCTTTGATAGCTCTAAAACAGTCACCATCATGTGTATATGCTTTCATAGCGGTCAATATGTAACCGCCATTAAAAGCAATTGTTTTTAATAAAAAAAATGCGTTTATTTTTTCATAAATTGATGCAATAAAATAGTACCAAAATAATTTTAATTGAAAACGAACAAGAAACAAATCTCTGGCAATTTTTTTTATTGCTTGAATTATATTGTGTAAACAACAAACCTACAAATTAATTGTTTACAACAAGAAATTACAAGTTTATATACTTAATAGAGCATAAAGTTACAATGAATATAGAAAAATATTTATACTATTCAACCAAAAGCTCATGATCTATCCTCTTGATTTCTTTAACCTGCAAAAACAACATAGAAAAACTTCCATGTATTAGTTACAACGAAAATCAACTAAAAATGAAATCAAAAAAATAATTAGATCTTAGTTTTCCATCACCCATTTATAATAGAAAGGGAAATAACGAATCATGAAACCACGAATGTTCAAACTTAAACGAAAAAATTACTCGAAAAAAAAAAGCAAAAAACAACGAAAACTTTAGATCAAAACTAAAACGTGTATCTAAGGAATTCAAATTTTTTTAAAAAAACAATAAAATTAAGACATTCAGTTGAAACAAGAAAAAAAAACTATAGAAAATTACAAATGAACTAATTTCCCAAATGAAACAAAAGAATCAAAGGATAAGGAAGAAATTACATATTTGATGAAGGCTTGTTTGCGATTAGCGCCGACATCACAGTTGGTGTTGATGATCTGACCAAAAGGACCTTCCATGGTTCTTAATTATTGGTATTTCAGAGTACTCACATGGAAAATTGCGAACTGAAGGACCTTCAATGGCTTTTGAGTTTACTGAAATTTATTAATTGAAGAAAAAAAAATAGAAGAATAAAGGTTTTGAGTAGAAATATTTAGCTACAAATTTAGAGACTTTTAGATTACTTAGGTTATTTTACAATTGGATATTGTGTAGAGGGAGAAGAAGAGGCAGTGGAGTTAGAGTTGATTTTGGAGGAAAGCTGAAATCTTGGGTGCCATTATATTGTGGACTATTTTCTGTAGTATCTTTAATAGCGGTTGTTTTTAACCCGCCATCAATTACTTGTCACCCCTTATTTTTAATAGCGCTTGTCAAACAACCGCTATTATTTTCTTCTATCCCATTGTTTTTAATAGCGATTATTTCAAAACCGCTATTATAAGCTAGTTTCCGAAGCTTTCATAGCGGTCCACCTTAAAACCACTATTAATCTACCGCTATTAAATCACGTTTTTGGTCTAGTGTATTGTTATTGTTATTGCTGTTGTTATTGTTGTTATTATTATTATTATTATTATTATTATTATTATTATTATTATTATTATTATTATTATTATTATTATTATTATTATTATTATTATTATTATTATTACTACTAGTAGTAGTACTACTACTACTACTACTACTACTACTATTAATCAAGTTCTTCAAGCCCTCAAACCTAAGAAGTTGTTTTGACAATTGTATGAAAGGTACTTTGAATAAGGCCAACATCATCAAAATCATCATCTTGAATTTTTCAAAAGAGTTAGTTTTATGTGTTTATGTGATTTAAATGCTTTGTTAGAAATTTGACATGTTTTAATATAATTTATGATACATTGACTAATTAATTATTTGACATATAATTAAAATCAATCTTAAGTAGAAACATTGTTTTAGGTTTTATGTGATCTTCATGCTATTTGGTTTATTGCTTTTAAAATCACATAGAATTCATGTTTAGTTAAATATGACCTAGCATGTTCTAATTAAAGTAAAGATTAAAATTGATTAAACTCTAAAGCGATCACCCATGCATGTTTAATTGGAAAACTATGTGTGCATTAATGAAAACCCACCTAGCATTCTATGTGTTTTAAGTCTAAAAAAAATATGTATGCTATAATTCGATATTATGATTATGAAATTACATATGAGAACAGGTAGAGGCCGCTATACGCAGGGAGACATTGTGACCTACTTTGTCCTTATCCTTGTCCTTGAATCCAGAGATATGAGACCTTCTTATCCTTGGCTGTCAAGTTGCCTTCGGGCTAGTCCTAATGGGGTTCCGTGATCTCCTGAAATGAGCACGGTGACGAATTATCTACTAGGGTCTTGAGCTTCTAGACTCACTCCCTAAGCCAAGCATACTTACCCTATGCAAACAAAATAAAGACATTCAATCTCTGTAAAAAGGGCACATGGGCCCCTGAAGCCCTTGGTCCACAACATGCTAAGGGTAAGATCACTACTCGAGGTCCTACTCCTGATCCACTTGAAGAGAGAAAATCTCAAAGGTTTAATGCCCTAAAATATTGTAAGTTCCATCAGGGTAGGGTCTATGACGCTAAGTAATGTTGGCCTCTCAAGAACCTTCTCCAAGACATGGTAGAGGATGGTAGACGTCTTATCTCACCTGGGGGATGAAACCAAGTATTCAAACCAGGTGGGTTCTGCCATGATTAAGAAAGATACACCTTCAAGGGATCCCCATGACTTGATTACTCCTATAGAGTATCCTTCTTTCAGTTAATATGCTTATGTTGGTGGAATAATGGAAATAATGCTCTTTAGTGAGGATGAGATAACCTCAGATAAATTGCTTCCGTCTAGGAATCATGATATGTGTTATTGTTTGAAAAGGGTCCAAATTGAGAAGATAAAAGCCGGTTGGGGTAAGCCATTGATCACTACAAACAAATAATTCCTATTCTCTAAGTACCACTACATTAAAGCCGATGATCCTAGTCTCCCTTGCCCTATTTCTCCATTCCCTTATGAAATGAATAGGAAGACTTGGGATCTATTGGATTTCAATGATGTTGGGAAATTTCTCATGGTTAGTTGGGCGTGGAACAAATACATAACTGAAATTATTCGGACTAGGGATAGGTGGAGGAAGTATCATCATCTCACCAAATCCAACCTATTACTATGTTGACACCATCACTCCCTATCCCCCTCACTTCCGACTACCTTATAGATGCTACCCCAAGGAGTGGGAAGAAAATAAGATATCCTACGAGCACTATGACCAAATGAAAGCAACATCAAGGTTGGCCTACTTATCCTCCCTCCTTCCCTACACCACATCTGCCCAGGATATCTTTGAGAACCACGGACTTAGTCCTCTATTTTGCCAAGAAAGCACCCATCCCAAGGAACATGAGATATATACGACTTTGAATGTTAATTTCTTTTATCCAACCAAGCTCATCACTCCAGCTTCAGACATGGTCCATGGGTGGCATAAAACCGCCAGGCTCACTACTCTAGAAGGAAAGAAGATTTGATTCACTGTCAGAGACAGTCCTATGTTTGATAAGTCTAGTTCCGAGTCTTCATCAAATGGTGAGACAAAGTCTAGCATTGGAAATGTCAAGCTAGTAGGTTTTAGGGAGTTTGTACTTAAAGAATCAATCCATATCGAGCCTGTTCCTAGTTATCCTTCTTTGCTTCTCTTAAAGTCTATATCTCATATCCCTTCTGAGTCACCACAAGTTTCTTCCGATGCTTCCTTCAATGTCATGATTCCTGAATTCAATAACATGCCTTTTTCTGCTTACATTTATGATTTGCATTCTAATTTTCAACCTTCATTGTTGATACAAATATTGATCACAACTTCGAAGGTTTGATTGAAGTTGCTAACAAGGGTGCAACCATGGGGAATTGATTGCTATGGAGATTCAAGTCTAATGGGTGCATCCAGGGTTGGGATTTGCGTGTGCATGGTCACACATACATAGGTGTGGCACAAAAATCAAGGCAATAAGGTTGACAAGGAGAATAAGTTGGTTTGGCCTATGAGTTTTTATCCCATTTCACTTGTTAGGGTTTTTCTCATTTTAGGAATTGAGTCTTTTATTTCTTGAAGGGTCTTAATCTTCATTTACAGCCTAATACACATGGAAAATGACTTCTTATAGTTTTCTTGATTAAAAGATTGAATCTTGAAAGGTTTCTTGAAGATTTGAGGAAAATAGCAAAAGTTGCACAAAATTGATCTTTGGATGTGGCGTGCATTTTGGACGATTTTCTAGGACTTTGGGTAGATTTAATATTTGTGTAAATCAGGTTGTAATTTTTTGATTATCTTGATCATAAAGGTATTAGAGAGTTTTTTAGGGTATTTTTTTTTTGTTTAGATATAGTTTGTTAGAGTTTGTTAATGACATGAAGCGATGATGTGGCATCTTATCTTGTGAGTCATTGTTGAGTCATCTAGGGGACGATTTTAGCTAGGTTTATGCGTGTGTTTTTATTGTTTTTTGTTAGGATTTTGTTTTTGATTATGACTATAAATAATCTCAACATTAGTTTTTAAAAATTCAGATTTGAGTAATGAAATAAAGTTTTGTTTTGTTTACTTAGAAAACAAAAATACCGAAATTTGGAGTTGGTGGATTTTTACTTTAGACTCTTGTGAGATTAGTTAGTGGCTTTGAGGGTGCCTTGAGCTTTAATCAAAGAGTAATTAATCAAGCTAAATTTGTGAGTTTTGGTGGCTTAGCCTTTAGGGACTCGTAAAACTAGTCTTCTATCCTTGTGAGTTTTTTATTCATAAAAAAATTCACATCAACTTTGGTGCTCTTGTTGAGAGATTAAAACGATCAATGCTCTCGCAAAATTAGCTATAGCAGAGGAGCAATTTATAAAAAACAAGCAGGGAAATCCTTATGAGCAAGATAGGGATGTTTAAAGGGACAATGAGATTAAAGAATTGCACAACATGTTGGAGGAACTAATGCAATTCGTGGGAAAAAAGTCTAAAAGGGCAAAAAAAAAACGAACAATCTTGATGAGTCTAGTTCAAGTTCTAGTGATGATGATTCTACTAGATGCTCACGTAAGCCTAAAAGGATCATGGACTCAAGTTGAAGTGATGAAGATGATAGGAAAAGGCACAAAAAATGAGACAAACCAAGGGATGATGACCGAAACTTGAAGTTGGACGTTCCTGAGTTCAATGGAAGTTTGGATTCGGATGTTTTTCTTGATTGGTTGAAGAGAACCAAAAGAGTATTTAATTATAAGGAGTATGATGATTCTAAGGCCTTTAAGGTGGCGGAATTGAAGCTATCATCTTATTCTAGTCTTTGGTATGAAGGCTTGCAAAGGAAGAGAAGGAAAGAAGGGAGATCCAAGATCACCTCTTGGTGCAAATTGAAGAAAGAATTGAGGAAACGATTTGTTCCTCATGAATATGAACAAAGCAACTTCCTAAAGATGCATGCTTTGAAACAAAACTCAAAAAGTGTTGAAGAATACATTAATGAGTTTGAGAAGATGGTCATCATATGTGATATTGAAGAAAAGGAAGATCACAAGGTGGCCAGATTTGTTGCAGTGCTTGAAAAATCTATCAAGGAGAAAGTAGAATTGCAACCCTATTGGACTTTTGATGAAATTTGCAAGGTAGCCTTGAGAGTTGAGAAGTAAGGACACTCGAAAAAGTCTAAGACTTTCTTCAAAAGTTATGAATCCAAGAAGGAAAAAGAGGTGGTGTTTGCACAAAACATTAAGCCTAGGGTTAAAGGTGTAGAGAAGCCAAGAGTCATCACTCCTACTAAATTCTCGTTAATTCCTAATGATAAAAGGAAGTGATTCAAGTGCCAAGGATATGGCCATGTGCAACTAAATTGTCCTAGTTCAAGAGTAATCACAGTTAGAGAGGCAAGGGAGATTAAAGAAGCCTATCTAGATGTAATTATTGAAGAAGGGGAGCAAGATGACATTGAGCAAGAGGATAAAAGCAGTAATGATATGGAGGAAGTTGATCCTGAGACTCATGGCCAAGCCTTAGTGTTGAGGAGGGTTTTACAAGCTCAACCCACACCCTTGGAGGAAAGCCAAAGAGGTAAGATCTTCATGACAAGATGTGTAGTTGAGGGCAAGCTTTGTGATGTGATCATTGATAGTGGTAGTTGCACGAATGTGGTGTCTACTTTGTTGATTCAAAAGCTCAACTATCCTACTCATAACCATCCTCCTCCATACAAGCTTCATTGGCTAAGCAATACTAGTGATGTTAAGGTAACTAAACAAGCTTTAATATCATTCAAAATTGCGCAATATGAGGACAGTGTGGAAATATGATAGTTTTGTTCAATATGATGGTAAGACTAATATGGCAAGTCTATTGCATTGAATCCATTGAAAGTTGTGAAGGTTCGAAAAAAAGAGACTATGGAGAATAAGAGAGGGGCGTTTTTGATGAGTGTGAGAGAGGTGGAAAGGGAATTAAATTCTTGTAATCAGCTCTTTGTTCTCACGACTAAGGAAGTACAAGAAGGTTCATCATCAATTCCATTCATTTTGATGCTTTTGTTGCATGAATTTGAAGATGTGTTTCCTAATGATCTATCAACGGGATTAACACCTATAAGAGGCATTGAACATCAAATTGATCTTATTTTTGGGGACCAAATCCAAACAAACCAGCCTATAGATGTAATCCAGAGGAAACCATGGAGATTCAAAGTCAGATAAAAGAGCTAATGGAACGTGGATACGTGAGGGAGAGCATGAGTCTTTGCGCGGTGCCCACGTTGATTGTTCCTAAAAAGGATGGTACTTGGAGAATGTGCATTGATTCAAGAGCAGTCAACAACATCACCATCAAATATAGATTCCCAATTCCAAGGTTAGATGATTTTCTTGATGAGTTATAGGGTTCTAATGTGTTTACCAAGATTGATCTTAGGAGTGGGTAACATCAAATTCGCATGGGAGAGGGTGATGAGTGGAAAATAACTTTCAAAACTAAGTTGGGGCTTTATGAATGGATGGTCATGCCGTTTGTCCTTACTAATGCACCTAGTACTTTCATGAGGCTCATGAATGAGGTATTGAAGCCATATCTTGGAAAGTTTATTGTTGTTTACTTGGATGATATTATGGTTTATAGTAGGAGCAATGAAGATCATCTAAAGCATCTAAGGAGTGTTTTCGAAACATTAAGGCAACAAAAACTTTATGGGATGCTCGAAATATTTTATTTCATGGTACCTAGTGTCACGTTTTTTGGGTATGTGGTCTTACAAGATGGAGTTTCTGTTGATCAAACAAATGTAGAAGCAATCAAAACTTGGCCTACTCCAACTAATGTAACTGAGGTTCGTGATTTTCATGAACTAGCTTCATTCTATAGGAGATTTGTGAAGAATTTCTCATCTATTGTAGCTGCTGTGACTAAGAGCATCAAAAGGACAAGCCTTTTGAGTGGACAAAGGAGGCACAAAAAGCCTTTGAGAAGATTAAGGAGATGCTATGCGACACACCTATTCTTGCATTGCCTGATTTTTCAAGACCTTTTGAAGTTGAAACTGATGCAAGCAATGAAGGGATTGGCGCAGTATTGGTGCAAGGGAAGAAGCCTATTGCTTACTTTAGTGAGAAATTGAATGGGGAAAGGTTGAACTATTCTACCTATGATAAAGAGTTTTATGCAATTGTTAGAGCTCTTGATCATTGGAGTCATTATCTAAGACCTCATCACTTCATTCTACATTATGATCATGAATCATTAAAGCAAATTAATGGCCAGCAGAAGTTGAATCCTAGACATGCCAAGTGAGTAGAATTCTTACAATCTTTTCACTTTTCATTAAAGTACAAAGAAGGTAAGTCTAATTTTGTTGCAGATGCACTTTCACGAAGGTATGCTCTCATTAGTGTGTTGAATTGCAAGCTAATTGGTTTAGATATGATCAAAACATACTATGAGCATGATGACAATTTCGGTCCTATATTGCAACAAATTAGAAAAGGTGTTATGGGATCTTATGTGATGCATGATGGGTTCTTATTTAAAGGTAATCAATTGTGCGTGCCTAAGTGTTCAGTTGGAGAATTATTTGTTAGAGAAGCGCATGCTGGAGGGTTAGCAGGGCATTTTGGCATTACTAAAACTCTAAACATGTTACTAGAACACTTTTATTGGCCTAATATGACTGTTGATGTTGAAGCTATCATATCTCAATGTGCAATCTGTCAATTGTCAAAAGCTTCTTTTCATCAAGGTCATTACACACCATTGCCTATCCCTGAAGGTCCTTGGGAAGATGTCTCCATAGATTTTATTGTGGGATTGCCTAGAACTGCAAGAAGCAAGGATTCTATCATGGTTGTGGTAGATAGATTTTCGAAGATGGCTCACTTTATACCCTGCCATAAAACAGATGATTCTATACATGTTGTAGATCTATATTTCAGAGACATTGTGAACCTTCATGGAATTCCGAGAACTATCATAAGTGATAGAGATACGAAATTTATGAGCTATTTCTGGAAGTCTCTGTGGAAGCTTGTTGGCATGAAACTACTCTTTAGTACATCATATCAACCTCAAACTGATGGGCAAACAGAAGTCACAAATAGAGTAGTTGGTGTCTTGTTGCGTGGGTTGGTGAGTAAGACACAGAAAGATTGGGACTTAAAACTTGCACATGCAGAGTTTGACTACAATAGGTCACCTAATTTTGCTACTAAACACTCGCCATTTGAGGTTGTTTATGGGGTGAATCCTAAGTTACCTATTGATCATATTGATATTCCGAAGGGTGAATTGGTGCACAAGAATGCTTTGTCGAAAATTGAGTACATGCAGAAGCTTCATGCGCAGGTCAGGGCTAGGATTGAGAAGGTGAACGAGAAATACAAGGATCGTGCAAATAAGAATCGTCATCAACATTCATTCAAGGAGGGAGACTTTGTTTGGATACACCTAAGGAAGGTAAGTTTTTCAAATAAATGCAAGAACAAACTTATGCCTAGGTGTGATGGTCCATTCATGGTGTTGAAGAAGATTGGCGACAATGCTTATCAGCTTGAATTTCCAGGTGAATATGGAGTCCATGCTGAATTTAACCTTGGTGATTTGAATCCTTATGGTTCTGATGATCAAATTTGAGGTTTGAGGACAAACTCTTTTGAAGAAATGGAGGATGATACAAATATTGATCACAACTTCGAAGGTTTGATTGAAGCTGCTAACAAGGGTGCAACCATGGGGGTATTGAATGCGCTTGGAGATTCAAGTCTAATGGGTGTATCCAGGGTTGGGATTTGCGTGTGCATGGTCACACATACCTATGTGTGGCATGAAAATCAAGGCAAGAAGTTGACAAGGGGAATAAGTTTGTTTTGCCTATGAGTTTTTATCCCATTTCACTTGATAGGGTTTTTCTCATTTTAGGAACTGAGTCTTTTATTTCTTGAAGGTTCTTAATCTTCATTTACATCCTTATACACATGGAAAATTACTTATTATAGTTTTCTTGATTACAAGATTGAATCTTGAAAGGTTTCTTGAAGATTTGAGGAAAATCGCAAAAATTGCCCAAAATTGATCTTTAGATGTCGCATGTATTTTGGATGATTTTCTAGGACTTTGGGTAGATTTAATATTTGTGTAAATATGATTACAATTTGTTGATTATCTTGGTTATCAAGGTATTAGAAAGTTTGTTAGGATATTTTCTTGTTCAGATATAGTTTGTTGGAGTTTGTTAGCAAGATGAGAATGACATGTAGTGATAATGTGTCATCTTATCTTGTGAGTCATTGTTGAGTCATCTAGGGGACGATTTTAGCTAGATTTATGCGTGTGTTTTTATTTTTTTTTTTGTTAGGATTTTGTTTTTGATTATGACATTAAATAATCTCAACTTTATTTTGAAAAAATTCAGATTTGGTTAATGAAATAAAGTTTTATTTTGTTTACTTAGAAAAAAAAACCGAAAATTTGGAGATGGTGGATTTTTCCTTTAGACTCTTGTGAGATTAGTTGATGGCTTTGAGGGTGCCTTGAGCTTTAATCAAAGACTAATTAATCAACCTAAATTTGTGAGTTTTGGTGGCCTAGCCTTCAGGGACTCATAAATTTAGTCTTCTATCCTTGTGAGTTTTTTATTCATACGAAAATTCACATCAATTGTATGATTGTGTTACTTCAAAAACTGAAATTGATAATGATATTAAGATAATTAAAGCAATTGAAGAACATGAAAAGAAAACTTCCATGATTGTGGAAACTGAGAAGTTTACATATCAGATAATAATACAACTCGAAATGTTCAAATTGGCCTCACTCTCTCGTTTTGAGAGAGAGATGGGCTTATAGCCACACTAAGGCAGTTTAAAGATGTGTTTACATGTTCATATGAGGATATTTTGCGTATCATTCTAGAAATCGCCGAACGTCGAATTCCCCTCATGGAAGGGATGAAATCGGGTAAACAGAACCTTAAAAGACCAATAGGATGTTCAGTTAAAAATTAAGGACGAGGTTACGAAATAGTTACAGTTAAAGTTCATCAAGGTAGTTTAGTACGCCGATTGGGTTCCTAATGTTGTTTCAGTCCCTAAGATGGACGGCAGGGTCAAAATGTTTAATGATTTTCGTTATCTGAACAAGGCTAGTCTGAAGGATGACTTTCATTTACCTCACATTAACTTTCTAGTCAGTATAACCACAAACCATACTCTACTTGCTTTCAAGGATGGTTATGCTGGCTACAATCAGTGAAAAATGGCAAAAAAGGATATGGAAAATACTACCTTCACTACACCTTGGGGGCTATATTGCTACACTATCATGCCTTTCGGACTTAATAATACGGGTATTATTTATCAAAGGGTTGCTACTACACTATTTCATGACATTATTAACAAAGAAGTAGAAGTCAACATGGATGATATGATCATCAAATCCAAGGACCGGGAAGGGCACACCTCCGCCTTGAGAAAATTCTTTGAAAGAGTTTGGAACATCAACATGAGATTGAATCCACATAAATTCACCTTTTGGGTCACTTGTGGAAAACTCTTAGCGTATGTCATTATTTCTCGTGGAATTGAAATTGATTCATCGAAAATCATAACTATCATGTCTTTCAAAGCACCCTAGAATGAGAAGGCAATTCGAGGTTTCATACGCCATATTTAATACATCAGTAGGTTCATTTCAAAGCTCACTATGATCTATGAACCTATCTTCAACAAGCTTAGGGAAGGCTCTCTGAATGGGTCGGATGAAAACTGTCAAAAGGTTTTTGATCGGATCAAGGAATACATGGCTAATTTGCTAGTCTTAGCTCCAGTTCTTTTAATTTGTGGTTATACATTACAGTGAGAGAAACTGCAGCTGGTGCCGTACTAGCTAAGGAACTTAATGGAAAAGAAAAGGCCATTTATTACTCAAGCAAGAAATTTCTTCAATATGAAGAAAGGTATTCTGCCTTGTAAAATTGTGTTTGGTACATGTATGGGTTGCAAAAAAGCTAAGACACTATCACCTAACTCACCCAGCCCATATAGTAAGTAAAACATATCCTCTCAAATACTGATTCGACAAGCCCATTGTAATGTACAAATAGTAAGGTGGATTGTCATGTTAGTTTAATTCGATCTCAAGTTCACACCTCAAAAGTCCATCAAAGGAAGTATTGTATCGGACTTCCTAACAGAATCTCCGGATGAACCTCACCCTTAGGATTATGAGTTTCCAGATGAAGAATTAATGATGACAGAAGAAGATAGCTGCTATTTGTATTTCAACAATGCCTTAAACAATCAAGGTTGTGGAGTTGATGTACTTCTTGTATTCCCTTATGAGGAACACACTCCCACATTAGTTAAGTTGGACTTCAACATCACTAACAATGCCGCCAAACATAAATCTTACATTATAGGTCTCAAATTCGCCATTCCTCTCAATGTTCAAAATTTAAAGTATTATGGTGACTCATCTCTCATCAGCAATTAGATTTTGGGTAAATGGAAAGTTAGAAGTGAATGTCTCGCCCCATATCGGACCCATCTCAAACACATTGCTTCGAAAATCAAAGATAATAAACATACATATTTAGGGAGACAAAAAAATCAGTTTGCTGATGCATTAGCTCGACTTTCTTCTATTGTTAGGATTTCAAGTTTATTATTGCACATGCCTTTGGTCATCAAAAGAAGGAAGGAGTCAGCCCATGTCTCCATAGTTAGTGAGGTGCACAAATCACTAATGAAGCCTACAACGCTTCACAACATGAACTATGGTACACAAACGTCAAGATTACTTGCTACATGACTAATACCCTCCGAATACATCAAAGAAAGAACGAGCCTTGAGACTCTTATCCTCATAGCTTATTATACAAGGTGACGAATTATACAAGAAACATTATAATAGGTTACATCTTCGTAGCATTCCTCAAGGTGAGACACACATAATCATGGATCTAGTCCATGTCAGAGACGACGGACGTTGTATGAATGGTTGAATGTCATCCATGAAAATAGCAGGCTTAGAAAACAAGATGATTGTTACAAGTATGTATCCCATTGTGATACCTTTTAGGTGTGGATACCACCGAGGACGACTTTTCCACAAGTTAATATTGTTCTTTAAACCATGAGAAGGGTCATCGCGTAGGGTGAGTACAATTGGCTTGGAACGAAACTCGAATAATGGAAACAACCAAACTCCGTAGAATCTTATAGACCCAAATAACCGCGTTCTCACCAGCCAAGGTAAGGGCTTGTCTTCCCAAGGTTAGGTCATGCACCAAATTAGTGGGATGGGGTACGAGATGCCTCCAAGTCGAGTTGTCCACTACTAGATCTCTATTGTAATTCTCCTCGTAGTGTATCACGTAACATTACAACAGTATTATCCTAAGGAGCGCACCACTTGAGTGCTTAGTAGGCGAGTTTATTTAACACACACGTATTAACTAAGTTTGGTGATCTCTTTATTTATGTCATATTTAACCTATACATGATGCGAGTCTCTTATGACTCATGTGACTTTATGTTACTTCACAAACCCAGTCCTTATTATTATCCTACGTCTACGGGAAAAGCCATCATCATGGCTTACATACACCCGCAATAATGTAAAATACGGCAAGCGATAAAAATCATGTAAACATCTTATAAAATCTTAAAAGCACATGTCACCATGCCATTTGCAAGAAACATTTAAGTTTATGATGACATCATGTTTATAAAGCTTTTAAAACATGTAATCACGCTCAAAACACAACATAATTAAACAAGCTAATTAGTCATGTAATCATGCTCATAAAAGTGTTAAAGGCCTAAACATGATTCTTTCTATTTCACTTGTTTTATTGCATCTCAAATCATTATTAAGTGAATATGTTATGGATTAACAAAAAAGAATGGTGACAAGGGGGTTTAGAAAGCTAACTTGGATGGAGCCAACAAAAAAAATAATAAAAGTAATACGAGAAAAATTTGATGCAGATGATGATGAATGAGATGGACAATGATAATAAACTCGAGGATGAAGATTTAAAGCGGCTTCATATTAGATACCATGCGTGATAGCGTCAAAACGATCTTGGGAGCACCTTGAAGAATCAAAAAATCGAATATAACCCGAAAATAATATGTAGATGATGATGGTGATGAATATGATAATGATAATGATAAAACTAACAAATTAGAATTGGTGGTAGTAACATAAAAGTGGAAAAGAAAAGTAAATATCTTTTTGGATTATTTTAGTTTTATGATGGTGGAGAAGATGAAGATTCAAAGGAAAATGTTGAAGATTAAAAAAGAACGAAAGATTGTGGAGGAATGATGATCAATGTTAAATTCTCTCCAAATCACTCACATCAACCTCCAAATGCAAAAAAATACAAAAAATCCAAAGATGCCTTAAATGAGGGGGTTTTATAGGGCACACATTGTGCGTTCCTGCACAAAGTACAGAGTCACATTCCCAGATATTTCACTGTTATTCTTGATTGGTTTGGCCTACAAGTTCGTACAACCTCACACATGCTCATTTACTTACTCCTTAAGGCTTGCCTAATTCGTGAAGAGAGGAAAGAAGGAGGAAGTTTCCTTCTTCTCACCTTCCTTGTGGACATTGAGCAGAGGGTCCCCTTAGGCCCATGACTTAGGCCCCTAGGCTTTCCTTTCATGGGCACGTTTTAGCTCGTTTCTTGCTGAAAAGGATTTCCGAGCATTAGAGAGTAATTAGGACTTTATTATAAAAAAGGAAAATATTTTGAAAAATTTTAGAGAAATATAAGAAAATTTGGAAAAAATATAAATAAATAAAAATAAAATTGAAATGTTTTGTGATATTTAATGATTTTTAGGTTTTTATGAATTTTTTTGGGAATTTAGGGGTGGTGTTCGTTGGACCTGTCGGCGTGCTTCTAAAGATCGAACTAATTAGTGACGTGGTATATGTTTGTTATCAGCATAAGGGCGTGGACAAATGTAGGTGTCTATAGAAGCCCCCACTTTGACCGAGTGTGAAGAGATAACTATTCCCATAAGACGCAAGACAAAGTATTAAGCATCTTTAAAAATAAGTATGTTAGATTCACAACAGCCTATGGGTACTCTTCGGGAAGATATGTTATCCCTAGGAGAATGGAGCAAGTAAAGCCGGCTATAACAATAAGGAGCTAGTAGCGCCAGCAAATGCAATAAATTAAAATGGGAGCTAGTGTCATCGGCTATCACGATAAAAAGCTGGTAGCACTAGAAAATGCAATGAGATAGGGCAGATAGCATTAGCGAACGCAAATGGATGAATGATTGTAAGGAAGCCTCAATTGCTAGTCGCTAAAGGCTCACAACTGTCTAACGGATGGTGGCTACTCAAGATACAAAAAGGAAGCCAATATCACCGACTATCGTTATCTACAAAGGATGACATATATAGTGAGCCAACATCGCCGACTAACGTGATCCACGAGGGATAACAAATATATGGAGCCAATATTTTCGGCTATCGCGGTCTATAAGGACAAAAAGAAATATGGGTGCCCATATTGTCGCTGTAATACCTCGTATTTTTAGGCAATTTCTAAATTTAATAAAATAATTATAAAGTACATTTTTGGTGTCTTTAGGAAAAAATAAAGGCTTAACAAATTAATTAATTCCATAAATTAATTTAATTGAGAAGTTAAAATACTTATCTCAACGTTTTATTATAAATTATGTTATAGCATTTTAATATTTATCAAAATGTTTTTAAATGTTTCCAAATTGGGTTTTTAGAGGGTTTCTTTTAATGTTTTAAACAAGGGCATAAATAAAATTCCATCATGAAGGGTATTTATGTTCACTAAAATAGATTTTGGACCTATAAATACCTCTTTAAATCACAATTTGCTGATTATATTTCATAGTTTTCATGTTTTGAAGTCTATAAAAAAAATGGGAAAAAGGGGTTTTAAAACCCTAAAACCTGAAAATCGTAAACCACCTGATATACTCGTTTAATATGATGTTTTCACCCTTTAGTTGATTTCATGCTTAATAAATGATTTTATAGTTTTATTTTTGTTTAAATAGTGTTCCTTGGTGATAACTTGTAATTTTGATAAGTTTAAGTAATTTTTGTTGGTATTTAGTGCTTTTTTGTTAATTTTATGTCCAATAGTTACTACGGGCGGTTTCGGTTTGGCTCATGTGTTTTAGGTGCGTAAATTTGGAGTTTTAAATTCAATAGGAGCTTAAATAAGTCAATACGGGCTTGCATTGCGATGCGTTTTAAGGAACGAGAAGCCATGAGCAATAATTAAAAGAATTCGGCGATGAATTTGGGAAATTGACAAAAATGGGTTTGTGTTAATAGTTGCGGGCTGCGAGCAGTCAGTCGTTCAACTATTTGGACCCCACCCCACAATCTATACGAGGGTCCCGCTTCCCAGTCAGCGGGCAGCGAGTCGTGGTCCAAGGGTGAAACGCCCTGGTTATGGGGTCTAGGGGGGCAATGCCCCCCAAAAATTTTTGAAAACTAAAACAATTGCCGGACATAGCCGACGATAAGTTCTGATGGTCGGGTTGCGCTTAAAATTATTTTTCTTTATTTTCACATTTTATTATTATCGTTCACATTTTATTATTTTATTTTATGAGTTTCATCGGAAATTAGAAAAAATTAATAAAACGCACAAACTCGACCACGTACATTGAACCTTCTAGAATCTGGGAGAATTCGTACGAAATAAAATAAATCCAGGTTTATGGAAGTGAATAAAATGAAATCGGAAAGGGAATTTCGGATTATGGAAGTGATAACACGAATTTCAAGAAATTGGAATAGTGTCAGAAAACTTCTAATATCCGAACATTGAGCGCCTAAATGCTCGATGAGCGTTGGAGCGCTCATTGGGCGACTATGCACATGTCGCTGAGCACTCCTCCTGCGCCTATACGCTCAGCGACGCCACCCCGACCCCTATAAATACGTACTCCATCCGGCCTTTCATTTATCAACTTTCACACTTCAACACACTTCTTCACATGCACTCTTCAACCTCACAACCTCTCTCTCTCTCTCTCGAAAAATGTGCTCTGTCTCTCTCTACTTTCTCTCTCTCAAAATTACTCTAAAACTTTACACAAAGAAACCCTCCTTAAGCATTCCAACAAACTCTAATCAAATTCACATAATTATTATCATTATTTAAGTTCTTTAAGTTCTTATTCAAGCATTCAAGTTAGAAAGTTGTTTCGACTACCGCTCGAAAGGTACTTCAAATGAGGCCAAAAGCATCAACAACATTGTCTTGATCTCACCAAATTTGTATTATTATATGTGTGTGGACTCGGGACATTGGTTTCCCATGTGCCCTTTCTTAAAGGACATTAAATGTCGTGTTAGTTTTGTTTGCATAGAGTGAGTATGCTTGGCTTGGGGGTGAGTCTAGAATCTCAAAACCCAAGTACAGAAGTCGCCACCGTCCTCCTTTCGGGAGGTAACGGAACCCCATTAGGTCATTGCCCAATGGCAAAATGACAACCAAGGATAAGAAGGTCTCATATCTCTGGATTTGGAGACGAGGGTAAGGACAACAGTAGGTCACAGTGTCCCCCCGCATATAGCGGCCTCTACTTGTTCTCTTGTGTAATTTCACAATCATAATATCAAATTATAACATTCATATTTCTGGTTTAGACTTACAAACATGTATGGAAATAAGGCCAGGCGGAGTTAACCCACACATAGATTCCATTCATGCATGAATCAAGCATGTTTGTAAGTCTATGGAATAAGGAAACATGTATGGAAATCGCTTTAGGATTAAGTTGATTTTATTCTTGTATTAGTCAAAACATGCTTTTTAGGTCTTTTAAGCTAAACATGAATTCTTTGTGATTAAAAGCGTTAAACATTTAGCATGAATCGCATACAAACTAAATCAAGGTTTCTACTTAAGATTCATTTTAATTTAGGAGTCAAATAATCAATTAGTCAAGATTACATAAATTTAATTATAACATGTCAATTATCTTGTAAATCACTAAGAACACATATTCATGCAAACTAACTCATTTGAAGAACTCAAGATGATGATTTCGATGTTGGTCTCATTCGAAGTACCTTTCGTGCAAGTCGACGACCATTTAGATACCAGAGCTTGAAGAACCTTAGTTGAATAATAATAATAATAATAATAATAATAATAATAATAATAATAATAATAATAATAATAATAATAATAATAATAATAATAATAATAATAATAATAATCTAATACATACTAATCATAATGGAATCATCATAAAATCATCCTCATACTACGATACCTACTACTCCATCTAATAATATGTTAAGGCGCTACCGCCCGGTCGCGCGCAGTTTCGCTGACCGACCGAAGTTTGTGCTGATGTGGCTTGTGTGTGGAATGACGGTCCCGGCGGGTGTATCTTAGTGTTGGAAGTGACTTAAACTGCGACAAGGCACCGAGGAGCGCCAGAACCTCAGCAACGAGCACCACACACACAACAGCCCAGACCTTAGATAAGCGCCGACCCCCATTGAGCATTGTGCCCAGTCCTTGGGCACCTGGCGCGTGATAGTGTCTGGGCGCTCTCCCTGCGCTATGGCGCTGAAGTCCACAATTTTTCAATTTCACGCGGAGGATCTTCGATGCTCCTTATTCATACATTTACTTTCATAAATCGAAATATTGTATAACGAAATATATGAATTCACTTCCATCAAACTATTTATACACTTCCATAACCTAGAGTGCCATAAACCGAACAAACTTTCTAGAAGGTTCGTCGAATTCAGTCACATTCATACGCTTATATTAATTTATTTTATTTTCGAAAATGATTAAACATGAATGAAAATGAGATGAATGAAAGTGATATAATTTATAGATGAAAATATAAATAATTAAATGAAATGAAAATCCTTTTAGCGTATTTCAATCGCCATAACTCATCATCGGCTAACCGCTTCTGACGACATTCTATTTTTATTTATTTATTTTCAACACTCGACTTTCAAGAATCAGACATATTTGCGACGTGGTAAAAGATAATCATTACTGTTTGGCAAGACCAAAAGTAGGCGTCTACAGTTAGGCCCTACTTTGACTGAGTTTTTAGAACGACTAGTCTCGTAAAACGAATGTCAAAGTACTTGGTACCTGCAAAACAAAAGGTTGTTTTACCTGCACCAGATGGTTATCCTCGGAAGGTGCTACGTTCCTCGAGATGAAAGAGATCTCTTCAGATGTTGTGTGTCGTATAGGAGGTTCTAAAGGTGTCTGTAGCATCGGGAGATAGTTGTTTGGGATTAGATTGATCATTTGACGATCTGAACATTTCCACTTTAGACTCAATTCGGTCGTAGGGAAATGTGATGATGCTGTAGATTGTTGACTTGTTGTCTTCTCGTTGTTTGGCCTCATTTGGCTTTCAGGGACATTTGGGTAATTTGACTGATCGTCTTTTTTGGGGCATTTTTGTAATTTTTACCTGATTCGTCTTTCGGGCATTTTGTATTTTTGATCTAATTCGTCTTTCGGGGCATTTTGGTAATTTTGATGAGGAATGTTGGTAATTGGCGTGGGGGAATGTCGAGTATGAAGCAAATCTTGCTTGAAGATTAAAAAACAAAGTCCCCAAAATGCAAACTGGGCCTCGGAGAGGGTCCCAAAAATCGCCACGTGTGCGCCTGGGCGTAGCTTTGCGCCACGATGTAGCCCCAGCGCTTAGGCGCTCGTCGTGGGTCCTTCTGGCTGCTCATTGTTCCAATGAACTTGTTTTTGCTGTTGTTTTTGTATCTTTATTGTTTTTGCCCATGTTTGTCTCACACAAACACACCTTTGCCTTCTATCTCTCTTGCTAGAACCAAACCCCTTACAAATCCCAAATTCCTCCATTGAAGCTCTGTGTGAAGGTTTGAAGCTCGGATTTTTCGCGCGAACTTGCTCACTACAAGTAAGCGTCTAAACTTAGCTTAGCTTGTCATATTCATGCTTTAATCTTTGTAGTTTACTCACTTGTTCATGAAGTAAGTAATGAACTCAAAATTTGGGTTTTCTTGATTTTGCCTGGAATATAAAAATTGGTGCATGTTCTTGCTTCTATGAGTGTAACGGAATCATAGGAAGTGGTTTGAACCAAAACAAGTGAGATTTGAGTGAAAACTCAACTGTTAGTTTAGGTTTTGTAGTGGTGAAGCAGAAAGTAGAGATTTTGAGTGAATGAATGGGCGAATTTTGCCTCACTTTGTTGAATTGTTGACAAGAATGTGTTCTGATTGAAAATGGTGTGAATTGAGCTTTATAAATATTTGTAAAAATTTTGGAGTTTTTAGCTCATATAGTTCATTGAGCTTGAATGAAATTGCGTTTGTTGATTTTCATATGTTAATGGATGACAAATTGAGAATGGCTCAAAGTAGCAACAAATTGTAGAGACTGAAAAGATGACTAGCTACTACTGAGATGGTCATATAAGTTAAGTATCATCACACAGTAAAATCTATGCTTCAAGGTGGCACACCAATTCTTTGCCCAAAGTCTGTATATAACGCTAAGACATGAATAGCTACCGTTCGAATAGCAACCATTGGAGGCTGTGAACCCTCCTTGTCATGTAGAAACAAATCTTAGAGGTCTCCATGTTCATTCAATTTTCTGCAAAAAGTAAAACAATTATAGTTCAACTTTTAATTGTCCATAGTTGTTGTCTTTTCGTGTTAAATAACAATAGATATAATTTTTACTATAGCTACAACTTAATTTCAACCTTTCCTTTTGCAACTATGATTTGATTTTCCATGAAACCAAGGTCACCAGCTGTCTCATACTGACTATAACATGTCTCGTTGTAAGTACAGTTAACTTTATTTGATTGACCGGGATATTCACTTTTGAAGAAAAAAGTGTCATGAAGTGGATCAGTGGTTGGTTGATGGGATTGTAAAACCTTATCCTAAGTCTTTTTTCCTCCTACTTTTAATTCTAACTTTAAAAATGTGGTTATCAGGAAAAGTTTCCAATGAATTGGGGGAAAGCATTGTTTCAATAATAGCGTGGGGTTCATCTCCATACCTAGCAGCGTGGCTATTCCCATCACTCTCAATCTCCATTTTCTAAACTTCTTTCAAAGACATGCATTTCCCTCTACTTCATCATAATATTGTTATATACATTAATTATTATCACCAACATTGTCCTCATTTGGATACCTATAATTAATCACCAGCACACAATTACTAAAGAAATACATGGTTGAGTGTTTCATTAGGTCGGTTACCCCATTCTAGTTCATTTATAGGCAAACTAGAGTAGAATTTAATGTAGTGTAGCTAAAAAAACGCAAAA
>PYUH01000004.1:1110063-1142837 GCA_016808085.1 Suaeda aralocaspica
ATAATAATAATAATAATAATAATAATAATAATAATAATAATAATAATAATAATAATAATAATAATAATAATAATAATAATAATAATAATAATAATAATAGATGTTTAGAGAGAGATAAAGACGAGTTAGAGAGAGAGTTTATGAGAAGAGAAGAAGTTGTGAAGATGTGGATTGTGTGTTGAATGAAGGTCGAAGGAGGGGGTATATATAGTGTTGGAAGTGACTTAAACATGCGACAAGGCACCGGAGGAGCGCCAGAACGCTCAGCAACGAGCACCAGCACACACAACGAGCGCCAGGACGCTTGAAGTGATGAGCGCCAGGACGCCCATTGAGCATTGTGGCCCAGGTCCTTTGGGCACCTAGGCGCTGGATAGGTGTCTGGGCGCTCTCCCTGCGCTATGGCGCTGAAGTCCACAATTTTTCAATTTCACGCGGAGGATCTTCGATGCTTCCTTATTTCATACATTTACTTTCATAAATCGAAATATTGTATAACGAAATATATGAAATTCACTTCCATCAAACTATTTATACACTTCCATAACCTAGAGTGCCATAAACCGAACAAACATTTCTAGAAGGTTCGTCGAATTCAGTCACATTCATACGCTTATATTAATTTATTTTATTTTCGAAAATGAAATTAAAACAATGAAGTGAAAGTGAGAATGAAATGAAAGTGAAATATAAAATGAATTATAGAATGAAAATATAAAATAATTAAATGAAAATAAGAAAATCCTTTTAAGCGTATTTCAATCGCCATAACTCATCATCGGCTAACCGCTTCTGACGACAATTCTATTTATTTATTTATTTATTTTCAAGCACTCGACTTTCAAGAATCAGACATATTTGCGACGTGGTAAAAGATAATCATTAGCTGTTTGGCAAGACCAAAAGTAGGCGTCTACAGTTAGGCCCTACTTTGACTGAGTTTTTAGAGACGACTAGTCTCGTAAAACGAATGTCAAAGTACTTGGTACCTGCAAAACAAAAGGGTTAGTTTTACCTGCACCAAGATGGTATATCCTCGGAAGGTGCTACGTTCCTCGAGGATGAAGAAAGGTCTTCTTCAGATGTTGTGTGATCGTATAGGAGGTTCTAAAGGTGTCTGTAGCATCGGGAGATAGATTGTTTGGAGATTAAGATTGATCATTTGACGATCTGAACATTTCCACTTTAGACTCAATTCGGTCGTAGGGAAATGTGATGATGCTGTAGATTGTTGATTTGTTGTCTTCTGACTTGTTTGGCCTCATTTGGCTTTCAGGGACATTTGGGTAATTTTGACCTGATTCGTCTTTTTGGGGCATTTTTGTAAGTTTTTACCTGATTCGTCTTTCGGGGGCATTTTGGTAATTTTTGATCTAATTCGTCTTTCGGGGGCATTTTGGTAATTTTGATGAGGAATGTTGGTAATTGGCGGTGGGGAATGTCAGAGTATGTGAAGCAAATCTTGCTTGAAGATTAAAAAAACAAAGTCCCCAAAATGCAAACTGGGCCTCGGAGAGGGTCCCAAAAATCGCCACGTGTGCGCCTGGGCGTAGGCTTTGCGCCACGATGTAGCCCCAGCGCTTAGGCGCTCGTCGTGGGTCCTTCTGGCTGCTCATTGGTCCATATTGAACTTGTTGTTGCTGTTGTGTTTTGTATCTGTTATTGTTTTTGCCCATGTTTGTCTCACACAAACACACCTTTGCCTTCTATCTTCTTCTTGCTAGAACCAAACCCCTTACAAATCCCAAATTCCTCCATTGAAGCTCTTGTGAAGGTTTGAAGCTCGGATTTTTCGCGCGAACTTGCTCACTAACAATGTAAGCTGTCTAAACTTAGCTTAGCTTGTCATTATTCATGCTTAATCTTTGTAGTTTACTCACTTGTTCATGAAGTAAGTAATGAACTCAAAATTTGGGTTTTCTTGATTTTGCCTATGAATATTAAAATTGGTGCATGTTCTTGCTTCTATGAGTGTAACGGAATACATAGGAAGTGGTTTGAACCAAAACAAGTGAGATTTGAGTGAAAACTCAACTTGTTAGTTTAGGTTTTGTAGTGGTGAAGCAGAAAGTATGATTTTGAGTGAATGAATGGGCGAATTTCGCCTCACTTTGTTGAATTGTTGACAAGAATGTAGTTCTGATTTGAAAATGGTGTGAATTGAGCTCTTATAATATTTTGTAAAAATTTTGGAGTTTTTAGCTCATATAGTTCATATGAGCTTGGAATGAAATTGCTTTTGTTGATTTTCATATGTTAATGGTGATGACAAATTGAGAATGGCTCAAAGTAGCAACAAATTGTAGAGACTTGAAAAGATGACTAGCTACTTACTTAGATAGGTCATATAAGTTAAGTAATTCACAGTAAAATCTTATGCTTCAAGGTGGCACACCAATTCTTTTTGCCCAAAGTCTGTATATAACGCTAAGACATGAATAGCTACCGTTTCGAATAGCAACCATTGGAGGCTGTGTAACCCTCCTTGTCATGTAGAAAACAATCTTAGAGGTCTCCATGTTCATTCAATGTTTCTGCAAAAAAAGTAAAACAATTATAGTTCAACTTTTAATTGTCCATAGTTAGTTGTCTTTTCGTGTTAAATAACAATAGATAATAATTTTTACTATAGCTACTAACTTAATTTCAACCTTTCCTTTTGCAACTATGATTTGATTTTCCATGAAACCAAGGTCACCAGCTGTCTCATAACTGACTATAACATGTCTCGTTGTAAGTACAGTTAACTTTATTTGATTGACCGGGATATTCACTTTTGAAGAAAAAAGTGTCATGAAGTGGATCAGTGGTTGGTTGATGGGATTGTAAAACCTTATCCTAAGTCTTTTTTCCTCCTACTTTTAATTCTAACTTTAAAAATGTGGTTATCAGGAAAAAGTTCCAATGGAATATGGGGGAAAGCATTGTTTTCAATAGCGTGGGGTTCATCTCCATACCTAGCAGCTTGGCTATTCCCATCACTCTCAATCTCATTTTCTAAACTTCTTTCAAAGACATGCATTTCCTCTACTTCATCAATAATATTGTTATTATACATTATATTATTATCACCAACATTGTCCTCATTTGGTACCTGATAATTAAAATCACCAGCAGCACAATTACTAAAGAAATTACATGGTTGAGTGTTTTCATTAGGTCTGTTACCCCATTCTAGTTCATTTATAGGCAAACTAGAAGTAGAATTTAATGTAGTGTTAGCTACCATTTGCTTAACAAAGTCCAAAGAGTACAACTGACTTCAGAAGTTAGTGTGCCATTAGGTTTTGCTATGTTCTCATTATTGACATGAGTTTGCATATTAAGTACAATTACTTTGGTTCCAGCTGATTCAAAATATGTAAGCATATTTTGATTACCACCAACTCCTGGATTTTCACTCCCAAAATTATCTGCTGCCTCCTCAGATCTGGAGTCTTCCAAATTAAACGTCCCTATATTAAAAAAATCAACAAAATTATTTCGCATGAGTTTATAATAAACTTACCTCACATATATTACACGTATTAAAACCTTAGGTATATTAATGATAATATTGCTGTAGCTGACAACTGTACTTTTATTGTTGATATTATAATAATTAATGAAAACACTTTTCTTTATAATTAACTGCCTATTAAATATTAGGACAAATACATAAAGGTAAACCCAAAAAATATACATCTTTTATTATATAAGCATTTTTATACCCTAAGATAACATTTTTACACATAATTATGTAATAAATATTCCGCCTTCTACATTGTGATGCATTATTTTATAAGAGAATAAAAAACACTTTGAAACTCGATTATAAGCTTTTTATATTGTAGTCTCATAGATACCACATTTAACAGGTTTCAATCATACAAATAAAAAAAATAAATGCAAATGCCACGTTTACTAAAACATCTGTTTTGAGCACATCCTCTATAATTGGTAACACAACGTAATGATAAATTAACCAACAAATATAAAAGGAAACACTAATTTAAGTGGGTTATGAGAGTGATTACTTACGTCTTAGTGTTAAAATGTAAAAGAAAAAATTAAACATCATAAAAACTTTCATGCCACATACCTTAAAACTGGTTTTCTTGTAATTGTTCCTGATTCCTTCTAACAGCATACTTTGACAAATTTCTAGTTTTAGCTCTAAAAGAACTTGAAGATAATGTAGACATTTTTTTTTTACTTTTCTTGATTTTTGTAATTTAAACAACAATTACTAAAGCTTGCAAATAAAGGCAATAACTTGAATGACTCGTTATTTGTATGAGGTAAATATGGGCAGTTAAGTGTATAATCTAAGGAAGTGATGAAGCTAAGGTTTGCACTTCCTCCCTTAAATTAGGTGATGTTTTTTAGTCATTAATGTTTGTTACTCAATTTGATAACACATTAAAGTACCATAATTAATTGGTTTTGTAGTCATAATGACATCCACAATTTTAGTGAATTAAGTTAGTATATTACGAAAAAAGGCGCAGCATTTTACGGGGCATAGATCAAGGTATGTATTAGCATGTGTAATTTTTTGGAATATAAAATTTGTTAATTGGTGATGTTTTTTAGTCATTAATGTTTGTTACTCAATTTGTTAATTATAAGATATGCTTACATCCGTATTTATAGGGAAAAAAACTAAAGACGGGTTTAATGAGATTTATTTCATAATTGTATGAAGATATCACAACGCATGTGATACAAATGTGGAGGAAATATCACCTAACAGCGCCACTACAAGTGTAACAAGAGAATGGCATCCTAAACACATTAATAAATATCTGATGTAAAAATAATTCGAAGTTGATATTAGAAATTTTACAATTATATTTCAAAACACCAAGTTTCACTTTCTTAAAATCAATTACAATCTATATTGACTATGAAAGCCACAGCACTACAGATACGTCGTTTTTTGTTATTTGTACTAATATCCACCTTATTTTAAAGAAAAATATTTATATCTATTGGATTTCGCACTGGCAGATCACAATCCCAAAAATCAAAAGTTTTTTTACATTGTTCTGAACGCTTACTTAAACATCTCCTCCTATGTATGGTAACATATCAAGCCGAATATAAACTACTTATACCATAACCAAAGCGTGAATTTTCTATACGGCTGATCAAATTAAAAGGCAACCTTATATTAGATTCAATTGTCAATTTGAAATTGATGTGATAAAAATATGTGTTCACGCTATGCTAGGATCACCAATAATTAGTTACACATAATTTTAATAATAAATATAAATACACAATGTGAACAACAAATCCATTTCTTCTTAGCCACCTGGATGAAACATCCTATATTATCAACAATTCTACTCCGTTATATTTTTTGTCCTTCATCTAAATTGTTACCGAAATTTAACCATAATCTAAATTCGTTCAAACGCCAAATAAATTGTCAAGGTATTAACATATTTTTTAACAACACCATATTTAAAATTATTAACAAAAAATTTGTTTGCCATTATTGCCATAGTCACTAATACTATAAACTACAATGCTATTTAAGCAAAAACCACACAAAAATTGTTTAACGTACATGTAGCAAAACCTGAATGTGCTAAAAATTATCCTACGTGGCAATATAAGCAGTTGGTATTACATTTGTAGCATAATGTGAACACATACGTTCCTAAAATGATGTGCAAGTTATATTGTTACTTTTCAGCTTTATTTATATCATATTCTACTTTAGTACTAGTATACACTGTTACAAAACAGTGTCAAATGTAGTCACAGATCCTATAGCAACCCTAGGGCACTCAACCATTAATGAAATACAGTGAATGGAGTTACTTTCACTATTAATTATTTGAGAAAATGGAATTGAAAAAAAAAATAAAAACACGTAAAAATCAGAGGACACATATGTAGTTAAAAGATTGTATGTACCCAATTTGGAACAAGTCATTTATTATGAACTATGAGTTGTATAGCAGACACACCCATTACAATTACTAAATTGTTGAAGAGACGAATTCCTTTCACACTAAAGCCGAAACACCCTTATTTTGTGTACAAACATTTGTATATTTATTTGCTAAATAAGCAAATATACCTGATAATAAGGTTTGTACTTAGTCATTGCTGAATGTAATTAAGGCCTTATTGTGATCGGGAAATTCCCCTTGGATTTGAATTGGAGCGAAATTTTGGGAGTCAAATTTAAGCGGATGCAGTTAAAGTCGGAGTAAAGTTAGGACCTGTTTACTTGAACGTATTTTCTTTTCAGTTCAGTTCGGTAAAAATCTATTCCGTTCAATTATCTGATAACTTTTCATTAGCGTTCATATATCTGTGTAATTAGTAACATGAATACAGATACTGTATTAGTTTAGTATAAAGTTGTGTGCAGTGTAATTGTATAAAACTAATAAACAATAATTTAATTTAATTAATTTAATTACAACTTGTTTGTTTATAGCTGTATTATTTCATGCCGGAGGTATTAGATTGATAAGTAGTAATCTGATTTGAACTAGGGTTTATCAAGCCAGTAGAAATCTAGGCGTTTACGTTGCTTCTATAACTTGTGTTAGTTAAGTCTTGTGCTGAGTCGAGTTGTTGGAGAACCACGTCTTAAACATACTGGCAAGGTTCTCGGATTCTAGTTTATAATGTATTAAATTTTATTTTCTTTACAATATATATATTCTTTTTAGCATCGAAGATATTAATTATATCAAATTTCAAAAGTGTTTATCATTTTAAAAGACAATGGAATAGTGGAATTGAAACAATTAGTGTTGCTTATGATGCGAGTCGAGTTTGAGTATGGTGTTGCTCGACTCGACTCATTAATATCTTGAGTCGAGCTGAAGCCGAGCACGAGTTCATCCAACCTCAATCGAGTCGAGTGTTGACCGAGTCGAGCTTTGACCGATTTTAGACAATTCGAGCTTTGACCGAGTATTATTTTGACATGTCGAAATGGACTCGTCCTTTTAACATATTGCTAATTAGATTCATGTTATTCCAATTAAATACAGATCGAGTTATGATATATTAGACTAGATTGTTTGATAATTTTATAAATGATTTAATAAAACTCACATTTTGAGTGGAGTATATATATATAATTTTATATAAATCGAGCTTCTCTCGAGCGTTTCGAGTTCGAGTATTGAGTTGCTCGACTCGACTCGTTAATATCTCGAGTCGAATTTCGAGTTCGATGCGAGCTAAATCGAGCCGAGCTTTTGACCAAGTCGATCCCGAGTAGCTCACGAGTTGTCTCGTCTTATAATCACCCCTAGAAACAATGGTCAACCATGATGTTTTTGTAAGCATAGCATTGAAAAATTCACATATTAAGGACGAATTTGAAAATCATTCGAGCTGAGTTGGAGGTAACTCATATCGAGTTGTTATCGAGCTTTGACTGATTAACCCTAAGTAATCATATTTCATATAATGATTTAACAGTCATTGTTCAATTACGTAAGCACGTTTTTTTGGAACAAGTTCCCGCAAACTTAGTAAGATTCTAAATAATCATCGTTGCTTACCAATACTATAATTATTTGTACTAATTAAGTTATATATTACCAATGATTCACACTAAATTTATTATATGCAACCTATCAACTGTTTACCTATGCACTAACCAAAAAATGAATTTTGTAACCTATAAGTAACACTCAATTTGTTAATAGAATATTAAAGTTCTATATTTCTAAGAATTAACCATCAAACATTAGTAGAAATTATGATAATGACAATATTAATATAATAAATGAAGTAAATAGTTATCTAATACGTAGAGTAATAAAAGGAAAAGGTGGTGTTAGAGTAAAACCACTACCACGAAAACCCAATTTAAATGATGTGCTAATTTGCAACAAGATTGTGTTCGTATTATTTGAATAGTGTTTGAGTCAAGGTATGGTTCCTTAAAAGATTTAGTGAAGGATGAATTTCATTTGTAAATGAATACAATAACCGTGAAATGATAATTTTACTAAAAAAATGTGTTACTCCCTCGGTCCTTTATAAATTGCTACACGATAGCCTTAAACTGTGAGAGATGTTTTGGTCCAATGTATCAAGTATTTTAAAGAATGAGGGAGTACAATTTTTGTAAACAATATAAGTGATAATTCCCTAAAAAGAAATGTCATTAGAGTAGTATTTAATTATGGCCAATAAGCGTAGTTCTTGTTGATAGGCCATTTGCCCTAAGGATTGCAGCCAAACAAAGTATAAGTTATCTTGTCTTAATTAATATCAAAATATGATAGGAGCTAAGCTGGACTGAACTTAACAATAGCGGCGCTGAACAGAAATGAACTGATCGTAACTCAACGACACGGAAATGAAATTAACTGAACAAATATATAGCTGCAATAAATTCGTCCTAAAAAACGCTTCTAATTTGTAGCTTCTATTATGTAAATTTGAATCGGGTGTTAAATAGGTAGAACTTATAGAAATGTACTTTGTAAAAAAATTTATTACCTCTAATATAATCTAATTGGTGAGGTTTGTATCACAAAAATAAAGTGGTACTAGGAAAAAAGTCGTACCAAAATTAATCTGTTCAAGTGAATATTCCTAAATACTTGCAAAAGGTTGTCACATGTGAATAAGGAGTAATATGCCTATAAGATAGACACCTACAAACTTTATATACTCCCTACGTCTTTTTTTACTTGCTACATACGGACCAAAAAGCTCTCATATATTTTGGTCTAATGTAGCAAGTAAATAAAGACAGAGGGAGTACAAGAATTCGTAAAAAAGGGAAAAAAACAAAAAAAAATTAAACAAAAAAGGAAAAGCCGTTTAAAACGTACAAGTTATTATGTCTGCATTGAATGAAAGACATTAATAACAAACAGGAAATGAATATCAGTTGTATCCTTTCACAGTACAATAAATTTCTAAAAAGAACGAAATTTTTTTTTTCCAAAATGTTAGTATTTTTACAAGAAAACATTTGAAAGGAAAGTTACAACCAAAGTTTATGTGTAAAAAAATGTATTTAAATTTTGGTGCGTAATTTAATTTAAATTTCCCCGGGATATTTGTTTGTGTGAAAATATTTGGAGGGATCATTTTATGTGTACTATAAATATGGGCGATGATCAACAATAAAACCATAACATCAAAAATCCATTGTTATTTCTCCTTACTAAAAAACACCGTATCGATTAAAAATGTCAACTCATACCAATAAATATGGCAATCTTAAAGAAGACCCAATATTAATATGTGACTCGGAGGTTCAATTGTCATTAGAAATCTCAAAATCACCCTCTACAAGAGCAAATCCTTCTCCACCGGAGAAAAAAGGAAGGGTTATAGCTACAACTATAATAGAATGCAAACCCTCACCAATTAGGATAAAAGATTCACCAGAAAAAGCAAAAAATTATAAAAAAAAATGGAAACAATTGAAAGCCAACCTCATATTTCATTTGTGGAGGAAACCAATAAAGACAATAGGCATGAAAAAAATACATAATATAATTCTGTTTTAGATGGATGTAAGGGTATGTTCAATTCGGGAAATGTCAAAATAGGCACACCTACAACATCTATAAGAGGTAAGTTAAATGTACTTCCACCTAGATTAATCTTACCACCAAAAAAAATAAGTGTCTATTTTAATGCTTTGTCCCATAACAAATCTGAAATGAATTACAATGATGTTGATTACTTTAAAAATGAAAAAGCACTAGATGATTTCAATACATTGAAACCATTTCAGATTAGAAATTTGGTCACGAATCCAAATCAATCATTTGGTAGATTAGTTGACATAAAAGTGTTAGCTTCGGATGGTGACTTAATTCCTGGGCACATTCCGACTATATGTGACAAGTATGGTTTACATCCTGTTGCAGTAGTATATTTAGAATGGGAAATGCAACGGTTAGAGAAGTTGGGTACATACAAATTCTTCACCGAAGAATTGATGTCTCTTTTAGATCTATCACCCAATCTTCCAATTTTAGCACCTGCTTATAGTTTTGGTTTTTAGGAAACTAGGGTTTGCATGGGTAGTTATACTGATGCATTACACATTTTAAGAATACTAGATACTGACTCAATCTTAAAGGTTAGTGTTTTTCTAAAACACTAATTTTGCCTGAAAATTGTGTTGAATGGCGGTCTCCTAGACCTTATCATGAGGTTGAACTTACACCGGTTGATGTGCAAGTATGCAAATATATAATACCTCTAAAGCCAGCTAGAATTGTTATGTGTTGGATTGCAAGAGGTTTAAGTCGGTCTTCCTTACAATTTTTTAAAAAATTGTTCAATTTCATGATCCAATTATAGTAATTGTGTTAGAAGCAAGGATTTCCGTAACAAATGTGGTTGACATAGTTCATAAATTGTCAAATGAGTTCCGGTGTGCCTTGTATGATGATGGTAAACTATTCGGGGGATGTGCTATGTTTTCGAAGGCAAAAGATTGTGATACAATGCAAACAAGAATCAGGCGTCAGAATTGCATCCAAAATGTCGAATTTGAAGTACATATAATTAGTGTAATACTATATTTTGTTTGTCACTATTTACCATTTTTTTTATTTGCAAGATGGGTAAAATATTTTTAATTTTTATATAAATTGTTTTAAATTTGGCAGGGTCTGGTTCATCCCCGTTCGAGGAAACGATTGTTCGAATTCAGTAGCACCGACAATTCAGAGTGAAACTAAAAATAAACTAAATATATAATAAGTAGTAATGTCTATATGTTTGTAGTTTGCCTTTGTCTTTAATTTGATAAGCATATGTATTATAGTAATATGCTTATTTTGTGTGTCGTGTTTCGGAAATGAGTGAAGTAATGAAATTAAGTCTGTATTATACATTAAATGTGATGTTATTTGCTGAGTCATGATGAATTTGTTGACTTTAATATTAGTTATAATCCATATTATGGATGTTTGACCCAAACTTCGTAACAAAAAAAGAAAAAAATGTTGCATATTGTCAAACACTAATAAATTCATTTTTTGACTAGCATTTAATGATAGTAAAAGAGGACGTAGATTACATCTCTATAAAAGGGTTTCCTACGTAGACATTTGTGTTTACAACTTTTATTAATAAAAATTTAAGAAAAAGAAAAAAAACAAGCGGAAAAGTCTATCATGGAAAATTCTCAAACGCAATCAGCAACTTAGTTTCAATCATTCAGCATAGCATACAAGGAAAAGAACCGAAAAAAACTGGTAAAAATCCTTTATCAATTATTAGCTTTTTTAACGTATGCGTATCATTTGTAAAATTTTTGTTCATTTGAAGATTAATTTGATTATTTTTCATTAATATTATTTTGTAGGTGTTACCTACTAATCCAAATTGGGTCGAAACATTAGTAGGGATGAGTGTGACTATACGAAGACATTTGACCAAAACAAAAAACGATGTTGGATTTGAGCGAATTGAATGCTCAAGAGTTGTCGTTATTGTGTTTATGCATGGATATGTTGACTTTATAAATTCAAATCTAATACAGGTTGGTGATATAATACACTTCACCTTCATTGGTAACAACTTATTTATTATCAAAGTGTTTACTTGTACTGGTTTGATGAAATATTTAGATGATATTCAGGATTATCATTTAGTTGGTTGTCCTAATGAATAAATACCAGAAGAGGTTTTAAGAAAATAAGCTGAATTGTGTGGGCAATCTTACACACATAACTCGTTTTTCCCAAGTTTACTGGTTTACTTAACAGATTACTATATAGATACTGAAAATCTGGTAAGTCTCCAAACATTCTCCCATGGATTAAATTGTAGACTAGGGTCAATCATATCTACTGATGTTGTATTAGTTAACTACATGTCATGTATTTAAACAAATATATAAGGATGTATGTAAGTTAAGGTTAAAAAATGTAAAAATTTAACCTATCAAACAATCTTGTCTTTTTATTAATAGTTAAAATTAATTAAACTATTATATTACTGAATATGTAATTGTTGTTTGTATAATACTGCAGCGCATTCCAAAATGGTGGGCTATTGAGAACCTTAGCAACTGGTACAATGAAAATGTTGCAGTATCCATAGTTTACAAAGGTACAACTTGGAATGTGGCATTCCAAATGTATGTCAACCAGAACAACCCATTTGCATGCAAACTGAAGAAGGGGTTTTTGGAACTTATCGCATTTTACGGTTTGATGGAAGGCAACGTATGCTGCTTTGAGACAATAAACTCGATTCCTAGTTTAACCTTAAAACTTACAGTTTTTTAATATGATGCAATATCTAATGAAGTCATGACCCATGCTTGAATTAGGGTAGTGGATTGCTGTATTGTAATAAGTTTTTAATGTATTATATTGGAAGTCTATTAATATATTTTAAAGTAAACCTACTTAATTTACCTGGTGTGAACAAAAATAGTTTTTAAAAAATTATAAAGGAATTGGGAACATACCCTTATATGAAATCTCTTTTCAAAATAAGCATATTTATTAAGTGGATTACCATAATCCATTAATGTCTGCTACTTTTGTCCATTTATATAAAACAAATGAATTTATACTCCGAACACTAGTAACTTATTAACCAAAAAAATTTGATTTGAAAACTATACTTCAGTCTGTTAAGTATAAATTTTTAAAAAATTATATTAACTATAAAGATGTTTGCATGGTATAGTGGTATGAAAAAAAAAGTCATACAACATATTCTAAAATTTAATAGGGTAAAAAGTTTTTGTTAAGCCTTTAAATTACATGCAAAATAAGCATTAAAATTATGGAATAGTCAGCAATAGCAATAACATTAACAAGTGACTACACTTTAAAATATATAAAATGGTTTAATAATAATATTATTATTATGTAGAACTTATAACCCGTGCAAAATATAAATCAGTACATCAATATGCAAGTACTAATAAGTCTAAGGTAAAATAACTCCCTGCTCATCAAACTGTCCAGGCAAAATTATGATATCAAATAGGAATGTAGTTGCCACGTCAACAAGAGCTTCAAACTTAGACATCTTTTTCCTTTGATAATTATATAACCAAATGACGCTACGACGTGGTTTACAATATGTAGATCCTTTGGGAAAATCCTACACCGCTTCCTAATGCAATAAATAAGCAATGAGATCAACAAATTCGTTGATTTTTTATTATCATACCATTAATAATTTTTACACTCAAAAATAATCATACCTCTTCCTCATTATTTTGATGAGATTCATGCTGAATATCTTCTATAACAAATGGATGAGCTTCGCCATATTCAACATCTACACACTTTTAAAAATTGTAATTCAACTCAAAATTGGAAATTTTAAACAGTGTCTGATATTTATTTGTTGGTCTAACAAATTTTATACTTTAAAAAAAATTTGAAAAACAACCATTAAAAACACAAATTTATGTTAAAGAAAATGAATATATACCCCTAACAAACCAAAGTCACCCTTTGGAATATGTTTGTCTTCACTAGATGCATTTCGAATTTCCTCCATTAACCATGCCTTTACAGGAGGGAAAACATACCACAAACTTGGTACCCTTTTAAGTCTATCAAGGTAATAAATCTAATAAAACAATGTATACATATTAACTGCTGCTAAAAAACCAATTTACCAACAAAATTACTTGAAAATTAATGCATGTAAACAAAAAAACAATTATATTTTACAACGGAAAACTTACCGCGAGAAATATCGTACAACCCCCACACGCAAATGCAGCACCATTTTTGTAAAATCTCTTACCAAACTACTTAACACTTTGCATCAACTTGTTCAATTCAAGTGCACACCAATTATACTCTATTGCATTGTGCACACAATATGTTGCCAGCAATAGATCTTTAGAAAGTTTTGATCCATGAGTCGGGCATAAAACCATATCAAGTGACAATATTAAGAATAGAGTTTTAAATTCCATCTCCTGATCATCATGCCAAACTCCCTCAAGTCTATCCATCAGTTCAGGTGTAATATGGATGCCACTTTCTTTTATAGTTTTATTCCTCTTGACAACATCCCAAACTTTTCCATATTTCTTATACACCTTCTCCATATAAGTAAACATCTCTTTACAATATGGTTTGGTAGCGACTGGTTTACTTCCGTTGGGGATCCCCAACACACATTGTACATGATTTGCGAAGAGTTTATATTTTCCTCCATCTCGTGTGTGAAATATGGCATTGATCGGATCAATATGCGTCATTAACCAATAACACAGATTACGCGGTAGATGTTTATGGGATAGGTACAATAAACCACCAAAGCCCATATCTTTCACCCACTTCTTACATTTATTGTCAAATGTTGCACACATTCGACCAAATGACTCAACTTTGCAAGTGACGTTGGGATGTTGTATAACAATACAAACCCTCATTTCAAATTCAACATGGCTTAATAAAGTTTATATATTAAGTTTTTAATCAATGGATATTCATTAATAAACTGCACTAGTACGTACCTTTGGCAAATTCGATGTTATTGTTCTTACTACCTCTCCTTCCATCATCAGTTTACTTTCTACGGGTTCTACTTTATTCTAAATTTCATCCATTTCAGCATTTAACTATATCTACAAGGGCTGCTACAAGTAGATACAATAGTTTACCAAACAAGTAAATAGTTTTATTTACCTCATACATCCTTGAACTAAACGGTATACTTAATCTGTTATTTAACTGAAATTCCTACAGATAAAAGAATTGAATTTAGATGACAACATAAATAGGTTGTTTCATTAATTTTCCTTGAGTTCATGTTTTTTACATGATTAATACAATAATTCGAGTTGGGTAGCTGGCCAAAACTCTCATTACATTTCACATAAACAACATTTTTCTGAAAGACAGAAATGTGCGCGTGTACCTTTATTTCGTAGATGACATCTCTCATTATAATCCAAGTTACCAGATTCTGCCTCCATGATATATATAGATATATTTTAACACATACTGCACAAAAAGAAAAATCGGAAAAATAAATAAATTAAAAAAACCAAATAACATAGCAAATATATTTAATGTTATGCAACACTATTCCACAATTTCCATTATTGGAATGAGTAACTTATCCGTTAAGTTTGAGTCAAAATACCAATCAGTTCCAATAGTAAAATCAATTAACAACTACATATTAAACAAATTAATATGATAAACTATTACAAAATATAGCTTCCAAATAAGTTGCAAACATTCAAACGTTACGATTTCACCAAATCCCAATAATTTAAAAATTAATTTAACATAAAAGGGTTTTTAAATTTATCAAAAAAAAATTTATTAATTTTAATTTAGCTAAACTAACTTTTCCATTACGTAATGAATTTTTACTTTACCTTATTATTAGATCTTGATGCTGAACTTTGTGAATCGCCCACTAATAAGATTTTCCTCAATTTATTTTTATTTTTTTTCACAAGAATTGCCTCATTTTTTACATAGGAAAAAGTAATATAATTATTTGTCTTTAATTTACATAACTTTCATTACTGCAAAACCTAAGGTTATCACATATGCAAAATATATCACTGTGATTTGTTTGAAGTTGCTTTTTAGCAATTTGTCAGTTAGGTGCGTGTATTTCAAACCTTTAACCTATGCTCTACAGTTTCATTGCAGTCCAATAACAACCGTTTGTTTTAATCAATACATTTTTACATTTATACCCTGTGATATTCAAACAGTTATAAATCTCAGTCTTCAACCAGTCACCCCTCGTATCTTTGTGATAAAACATTTTAAATTATTATTTTATTAAGAGCAAAGAAACCGGTTTAGAGATGTAACATGTCTTTGTTTGAGACCTCATTTTAATAACCACTTTTAAGAGACCGGTTTCTTTAATAACACATCTCTTATTCAATGTTAAGAAACCAGGTAGATCATATATTTCTTTACCTCCTATCACACATCCCTTAGGTCATTTTTGTGCTAGTGTAAGTTGGCATCAATGGTCCGCATTCCAACTTCTTTCACAGAAATGCCCTTGGTTAAGAATGTTAAGACAATTCTCTCCAAAATGGTTGAAAACTACAGAGATTGGCCACTTAAGTTGCCCTTTGCTTTATGGGGGTATAGAACATCCATTAGAACTTTTACATGAGTGAAACCTTTCTCCTTAGCCAACGGGATGGAAGTCGTACAACTTATCGAACTCCAAAATCCATCACTAAGGATAGTATTGGAAAGTGAACCTTTTGAAGCTAAATGGGCACGGGCCCGGTATGATGCTCTGGTTCTCCTAGATGAGAAGCGCTTGAAAGCCTTAAGTTATGTCCAAGTCTATCAGAAGAGGATTGAGAGACAATTTCACAAACATGTCATAGAAAGGAAAATCAAGAAAGGGGATTTAGTTCTCAAAGCACTACAGAAAACCATCATGGATATTCGAGGGAAATTCCGCCTGAACTAGGCCGGCCCCTAGATTGTTAAAAAGATACCCCCCAAGGTGCGGTTGAACTAATGGATATGAACGGTGACAACTTCTACAATCTCACCAACTTGGATCAACTTAAGAAATATTATGCCTAAGCTATGCTCAAGAAGTAACTAGAATTATGTTTGTCTTGATTCCGAAAGGATAAGTAGGCAACCTCGACCTGGGGTTCGACCCATTGAAAAATAAACCCCCCTCACTCCTCTACAGTACTTTAATTGCCTACTGAAATAAACATGAACTATGTTTATCTTCAAAAAAACAAAAAAAAGAAAAAAAAGTGTCATACTTTTGCTATGAAATGAAATGAATGATTTGATTATTCAAACATGGTTGTTTACATAAATAAAACATGGCACGCAGGCCTTATTCAAAATAATAACGAGAGTTAAGTTTGTGAAACAATGAAGCAATCTTCCTATTTAGGTCTAGGTTCCTTATCCTTGTCATTTGTAGTCTTAGAAAATTCTTCTACCTTCGTCGACTTCTTCAGCACCCATTGTTTCTTTCCTGGGGCCTCAACAATCTTCCCTTTTCCTTTGCCTCCCATGTCTTGTTCTTCTTTACACCTCTTCCATACAGGCACCTTCCTAGGACCTAATCTATCCTTAATAGAAGTAACCTTGGGCTTCTCTTGGACTCTATCCATAGCATACCCATGATCTCTCCTTCCGGCTTTACGGGCCTCTGCACGAATAGACATAGGTTCTATATTCATCCAAATTAAGTAATGCTTGGATACCTTTACATAGCATTCCGGCAGTGGAGTCATAGCAATCTTTGTCCTCATCACCCAATCGTATTCCCAATTCTTGGCAATACCAAGTAGCACATGCTTTTCTTCAAGCCTCATAGTATCACGATCGGGGATTACCTGTTGGATGCCAGATTGCCTCATTACTCTAAGCGGGCAATCGAAGGTAAACACGGTTAAGTCAGCCACACGGATGTAGGGAGTCTCATCCGAATAGACTATGGTCCTGATCTTCCACCATCAAACAGTCCAGTGAATGTTCATCTTCTTCTCAGCAAGAGTCAACAACCATTCATGCATAGTTGAATGGTGATACTGCAGGCATCCCCCGTATAAGTTTTTAGGAGTATATGTGGGGATATTTGCTGGAGGCTCCATCAAATTCAGGCAATCCATGAGCCACTCCTGCAGTTATTAGCACAAAGGAAATGTTTAAAATGTAAAATATTTCAATTTTTTTATAACCTATTCTATATTAGGAATAATTTATTCCTCGAAATAACAATCACTATACTCTTCAAAAAATAATCAATCAACGTTGCAAGGTCTACTTGATAACATCCTTCCCTCATACGAATTTGATGATATCCACTTCTCAAAACAATCATGGAAAACACCCGTGAACCATACAACTCATCTAGCAAATCGTCTAGCCTAGGAATGGGAAACCTGTACTTGATTGTGATATTATTGACAGCTCGGGAATCAATACACATGCGCCATGTTCCGTCCTTTTTAGGAACAACTAGTGTTGGAAAAGCACATGGACTCATGCTTTCTCTAACATATCCCCTTTGCATCAATTCTTCAATTTGTCATTGTATTTCCTTTGTCTCCTCAGGATTGCATTGATTTGCTGGTTTATTGGGAATCTAAGCACGTGGTATCAAGTCAATCTGATGTTCAATGCCCCTATTGGGAGGCAAACCTAGTGGTAGGTCATCAGGAAATACATCTTCAAATTCCTTCAATAGTAGTTGAAGAATTTTTGGGATTGCAGATGTTTCAACTCTCACTTCCTTGGCCATCAACAGGAACACTTGCTGGCAATCAGCTAATTCCTTTACCAACTCCCTAGGATTTGACAAAAACACTCCCTTTTTGTTTTCTATATTCAATTTTTTCCAGTCTTGTGCCACTTTTAATGGTTTTAGGGCAATTGGCTTGTCAGTTTCCTGTTTCTTGATGATATAGATATTAGTTCTTCCATCATACTAAAAAATCGATCATATTGCCAGCGTCTACCAAGAAATATATGGCAAGCATCCATAGGGCAAACATCACATAATACAGAATCCTCGAACTGACCAATTTTGAAATTGACCAGGGCTTGCTTTGTTACTTTGACATCCCTACTATTGCTCAACCAGTGTAACTTGTAAGGTTAAGGATGATTTTTTGTGGGGTAATTTAATTTCTGAATCAATAGGATAGAGACCACATTAGAACAGCTGCAACTGTCAATTATCACATCACACAGCTTGCCCTGTACATTACACCTGGTCAATTGGTGCAGGTTTAGACTGAAGAACCCTCCTGAGGACCAATGCCTAACCCTGTGTTTCTGCCTTTACTTTCTCCATATCATTACTGCTTTTTTCTTCTTGTGACTCAGAATTTTCGTCCTCCCCTTCTTCAAGAAGAACATCTAGGTAAGCAGCCTCAATTTCTTATGCTTCCCTGACAGTGATCACCCTGGAGCTAGGGCAATTTCGTTGCATGTGTCCATATCCTTGACACTTAGAACAGTTCCTCTTATCATCAGGGATTGCAGGTGGTTTCACTAGAGTGGTTGTCCTTTTAACATTGTCGAAATTAGGTTTAGCACTAGATGGTTGGGAATACACCACTTCCTTCTAAGATTCATAGGATTTAAAGAATGTCTATGGTTTCTTTGAATTCCCATGTTTTTCAACTCTAAGTGTCACCTTGCATATTTCATCATAAGTTCAATAGGGCTGCAATTCCACTTTCTCCTTAATGGAATCATCCAGTCCTGCAACAAATCGAGCAACCTTGTGATCTTCCTTCTCTTCCAGATCACACAATATCAGCATCTTTTCAAAGGCATTGATATACTCTTCAACACTCTTTTTCCCTTGTTTTAAAGTATGCATCTTTAGGAGATTATTCTGCTCATATTCATGTGGTAAATATTTCTTCTTCAATTCCCTTTTAAATTTGCGCCATGAACTGACTTTCGACTTCCCTTCCGTTTTGCGTTTTCTTTGTAGTCCTTCATACCACAAACTAGCATAGGAAGTTAGCTTTAGTTCCGCCACTCTGAAAGCCTTATGGTCATCAATATTCTTTGTAATTGAAAACTCTTTTGGTTCTCCTTAGCCAATTAAGGAAAATTTCCGGATCTAGACTGCCGTTGAACTCAGAAACGTCCAACTTTAGGCTACGATCATCATCCTTCTGTTTGTCACACTTTTTGTATCTGTTTCGGTCATCTTCATCTCTAGAACTAGTGTCATAATCACGCTTAGGTTTGCGTGCACTCCTGCCTGAGTTTTCATCACTAGAACTTGAATCAAGATCCTCAATTGCGTGTTCCTTTTTACTATTTTTCGATCTTCCTGACAGAAAGTTCATCACTTCCTCTAGCATGGTTCGCAATTCCTTTATTTCATTGTCCCTTCTGATTTCCTTAGCTTGCTCTAAGGACAACCCCTTTTGAAAGTTAACAGGAACTTCTTCACCTCCTCCTTCCATAGCAATGTTGTTTAAAGTGTTTGATAGATTGATGAGCACTTAAGAATAAATGATCTCTCAACGAGAGCACCAAATTTGATGTGAATTTTCGTATGAACAAAAACTCACAAAGGGATAGAACTAAAATTTCGAATTTCTAAATGCCAAGCCACCAAAATTATCAATTTTAGGTTTTATTAATTAGTCTTTGAATAAAGCCTAAGCACCCTCAAAGCCACTAAATAATCTTCACAAGAGTATAAAGGAAAATCCACCAACCCTTAAAAAATTTTGGAATTTTGTATTCAAGAAAACAAACAAACTTTTATTCAATTCAACTTATTTAATTTACAACCTAATGTTGAGATTATTTATAAGGAAAATCCACCAACCCTTAAAAATTTTCGGAATTTTGTATTCAAGAAAACAAACAAACTTTTATTCGATTACACTTATTTAATTTACAACCTAATGTTGAGATTATTTATAGGTATAATCATCAACAAAATCCTACCTAAAAACAACTAAAGTACACGCACAAAACTTAGGAAAATTCGGCTCTCACAAAACAAACACACAACAAGATAAGTATGCCACCTCATCATTGCATGTTGATCTTATCTTGCCTTACAAACTCTAACAAACTAACTAATAAAGAAAATATCCTAACAACTTGACTAAATAATTAATTAACAAGATAATCATCAGATTTTAAGCTAAAAATTACAAGAATACTTTCTCCCCAAGAACTTGGAAAAAACGTAAGAAACTTGCTTCAAGAAACCGTCCATTTTGTGCGCAATTTTCAAGATTCCTTCAAGAACTTCAAGAAATGCTTCAAGATCCAATCTTTTAATTAAGAAACTTTCAAGAATCTATCCTCCATGTATTTTAGAATAATTATGATGATCAAGACTCACTAAGAAATAAAGGCTCAAAGCCTGAAATGAGAAAAACCCAGTGGGAAAAAAACACATAGGCAAAAACCATCTTATTCCCCAAAATCCACTATTCTTTGCCTTGATTTGCATGCCACTTATTGATATGTGACTATGCACAAACAAATCGCTACCCTTGATGCACCCATATAGCTTATATCACCATATGCAATTATTTCTCCTATGGTTGCATCTTTGCCATTGATATTACAGTTAATATTACCACCTTCGAAGTTGTTGATTGCAGTGATATCACTAATATTATCAATTGTACTAATATCATTATGCATAGCACTAATATCAATAATATTATTAATGTCACTGTTGCTTGCACTTACATCATTAGGTGCTCAAATAACGTAGATATTTCTCTAGATCATGTAATGTAAAACTACTTACTAACAACGTAACCTCATTAATTAACTAGTTAGAGAGAAGGTGTATCTTACAGTATTGTTATCCGCTAAGAAACATGCATTAGCCTACTTCCACCCTTTTTCACTGGGACTCTTGTAACAGATAGATTTAGGTCTTCCACGTTTTTTTAGGCATTGGAAGATCCAATAAATGACAACTAAATATATTCGCCGTAGTAAAACAACCTGTATCTCCTACATTTGGTTGCTCGCTATTGGCGTCATCTGACAATAAAATGTCATCCAAAGTATGCCTTGCACTTTCAACCAATATCTCTTTAGGATTACAAGGGGAGATAGGCATTACACCACACATATCGTTTACTGCAAGTTGTACACTAACCTATTACCCACTTGATTATTATTAACAAATTGCTCATCAATACAATCAAAGGAGGTGTTTGCTTCATGTTGGCCTGTAACATTTGGTATACAGTCGAGAGGTGAATTCGATTGTGATGGCAGCATGTCACCGACGTTCTTCCTTTGTAGCGTACGTAGTTGCGATTTTATTCTCAGCAGTCCTTTGTGTACAATCTTGGCAAATTTGTCATTACTGCAGGCTTCCATAGCCACTTGATCAAATTCAGCATTCATAACATCATATCTCTTTACATTGTCCGTCTTTGAGGGATCATGGTATGCAACCTTTATAAGTGAGTGCTTTCTAACCACATCTTTTCGCCACCTTTGCGGTACATATTTATTAGAGGGCGTGTAAACCCTTTTTATGTCATAAATCCTAATACATTGCCTGCATAATAAGCCATGAGTTTCAAATAGTTTACACTCACATTGAATATCTAATATTTCAGTATTGAATTTGACTTTGATAACCCTTCTATCATCACTCAGGTATGTTGCTGTGCTCTATGCTGTTCATTGTGCTTTAAAAACAAAATAAGTTAGACCTGCATGCATTCCCCCAACATTGTTACGTTTTTGCCAAATTTTTCAGTTTGTTTTTGTTAATAATGGATAATTGAGTAGACATTGGTGATGAGGTAACTAAAGCTATTGTTTCAGAGTTGGTCTTGAAGAAAAACTACCAAGAATGGGCTTTGCTTAGAAAGTAAGAGGAGGCAAGTACTTGACCGTTAGCAGAAGAAAAGAGTGGGCTTGAAGCTCATATTCAAGAGAATTTTTTGTTATTAAGAGCACAAGAAAAGAAATATTTTGTCACCATGTGTTTTATGATCAATGAATGATACCGCGCTCTTGTTTTATTTTTTTGAGAATTTTGTATATTATCAATTTGCTATATATATGAAATGTACAGTATTTATATATAATGAATTGTTGCAAATAATAATAATAATAATAATAATAATAATAATAATAATAATAAGGAAAAATTGATTCTAATAATCCCACCTTTCACAAATCTGCAAATAATAGTCCCACCTTTTCATTATCTCACAACAGTCCTACCTTTATAACTTATTTTCTTTTATTGGTCCTTAACCGGTAAAGGAGGTAATTAACATGCTAACAAAACACGTGGCGTTATGTGATTGGTGAAATGTTAATTTTTTACAAAAATAAATACATAAAAAACCTTTCTCTAAAAATTAAATTCCCTAATTAACACCCTCACTCATACTCTCTCTCTCCTTTTCACTCCCCCTTCTCTCTCCTTCGCCCTATTATAGTTGTATTTACTGGAAACATTCCACCTCAAAAGCTTTAACAATTCAAGCACCGACAATCACCAACAAACCACCAAGAAACTCACATTGTTGAATTCTAGAATATCCAACAAAAACCTGTGATCATAATCAAAACATAAACCCATAAATCATCCATGAACTGCAGTTCAATCATGGCGAATTACAAAAACAAAGTCCAACAACCCAAAATTTTCGAGCATACCAAAATAATCAATTACGAATATCTAAATTCGCAGAAATTACGCAAACCATATGTAACAAGTTCATCAATGAAACCTAAGTCACCGTTGAAATTGGATCACCTTTCTTGTGTATTTGCTTGAGGTGGGATAATGTTAATCTTTGGTCTAATCTTCTTGTTCGAATTTGGGGGTTCGATTGGTGTTTAATTGGGCGTTCAAATTAGGGGTTCAAAATGGCGAAAAAGCGTTGCAGGTTAGTGGTGGGGCTGGCTCATTTTTTATTATGGCGAAAAAAGGAAATTGTCATTAGGGTTTTTTATATCTTAATCAATTCTATTAATTAAAAAAAACAAAAAAATTTAAAAAATGAAATAATGTAACCTGAAGTTCAGGTAAGCTGTAAAAAGGACCAATAGAAGAAAATAAGTTATAAAGATGGGATTGCTGTGAGATAATGAAAATGTGAGACTGTTATTTGTAGATTTGTAATAATAATAATAATAATAATAATAATAATAATAATAATAATAATAATAATAATAATAATAATAATAATAATAATAATAATAATAATAATAATAATAACAACAATAACAGTAACAATAGCAATAACAATAACAATAGCAATAACAATAGCAATAACAATAGCAATAACAATAACAATAACAATAACAATAGCAATAGCAATAGGAATAGCAATAGCAATAGCAATAGCAATAGCAATAGCAATAGCAATAGCAATAGCGATATAGTTATTATTATTATTATTAATTTATTTTTGAAAACATCATTAGTTACCTAAGAGATAGGTTATGGACAAGGACTGGTCTCTTAAATCAATCTAAAAAACCAGTTGTAATGTAACAACACGTGTCTTAGGTTACTTTAACATCTCTCATAATGCAGACCAAACAAACAGGTTAAAGGTGATACCTGATAGCTTTGCTCAACTTAAGAAACATGTTTTAAAATCCGGTTTCTTAGCCTAAGACACGTGATCGCTAGAGACGTCACGAGTACAAAAAATGGATTTTGCTGCGAAAGATTTGCTGCGTATTTTGATAAACACTGCAAATAGTGCCCTTTTTATATTTTTTTATAACCATTGGACTATTTGCTGTGGTTTTTTAAAGCTATTTGCTGCGGTTCAACCGCAGGAAATAATCTAACTTAAAAAACCGGGAAAACACAAGCCCCAAGCCCAAGCCCAAGCCCATATTGCTACCCTATATTAACTCACCCCCTCATTTCTTCCCCTCCCTTTCTTTTTTCTTTTGATTCTCTCCTCTTTCCATCTCTAGCCTTAATTCCTTCTCCAAACCTAATCCCCTCTCTCATTGTCACCTCTTTCCATCTCTAACCCTAATTCCTTCTCTAACCCTAATTCCCTCTCTCATTCTCGAAGGTCAAGTGAATTAGGCGAGAAATTGTTGGTGATTTGGCGAGGACAGATGGTTTTTAAGGTTTTTTTTTTTTTTACTTTTTTATTATTTCGATTTATCTAATTTGATGTTTTTTTCGTTATTGTTGTTTAATGTTCTTCGAATGTTATTGGTTTTTCTGATTGTTGTTGGTTTTTGATTCGACAATTGTTACTTCGTGTTTTAATTGCTATGGATTTCGCTTTGATTTAGGGTTTATGTTTGTGTTTGGGTAGTTGAACTGTGTTGAGGGTTTATGTTTGTGTTTGGGTAATTATTTGGTTTATGTTTGTGTTGGGGCTTTTGGAGGTGGTTATGTGTTGGGGTTTTTGGCGTGTGAGTGTGAGACTGTGAGTGTGTGAGTAAGTGTGAGAGACTGTGAGTGTGTAAGTGATTGTTTGATTGAAAGAGTGTGTGAGACTGAGTGGTGAGTGTAAGTATGTGAGACTATGAGTGTGTGAGTGAGAGTGTGACTGAGTGATAGTGTGACTGAGAGATTGAGTCAGTCAGTGAGTTTGTGAGTGATTGTGTGACTGTGAGAGTGAGAGTCTAAGTTAGTGTGTGAGTGATTGAGTGTAAGTGAGTATGAGACCATGTGTGTTAGTGACTGAGTGTGTGTTTGGGATTGTGTGACTTAGTAACTGCGTAGATGACTAGATGACTAAATTGAGTATGTGTTTGGGTTTGTGTTTTGATGAATTGAGTGTGAGACTGTGTTTGGCTATATTGACTGTGTTTGACGCAATTTATTAAAAACAACTGTATAGTCCGAAATCATTGCTGACTTGAAACTCTCCACAGCTGTTGTAAGTTGCTTTGCAGAAGTTGTTTGAGTCACGAATTTTAGTTACAATTTTTCTTTAATGTTTAATTAGTGTTGTTGACTTTTTATACTTGTAACAAGTAAATAAATATAAATCAACTCCTCATTTTTTTTCGCCTCTTTATCTCTGTTCCCTCCTAACAAGTAAATAAATCTGATCTCTATTCTTTCTCTCACGTCTTCTCTAATTCTAAGTCTCAGATCTCTCCATTATTGCCTCCATTTTCCATTTCAGTTTTTGTTTTGTGGTTTGATTATTCTTTTCCTTCTGATTTCGTGACCTTCTTAAGTGAAATTAGCTGATCAAATTTTGAGGGCGATTTTTCTTAGCTTTGGCATTGAAGTTCGTATTGCTTGCTTTGTTTTGGTTCTGATTTTATTGTTTTTTTGTTGTATTTTTAGTTTATATTTTGTTGTTTTTTGGTTTAGATTTTATCTTTTTGATTGTTGTTTTTGGCTTCGATTTTGTTGGTTTTTTGCTTTTATTTTGGTTGTTATATGTTTCGATTTTTATTTAATTTAGTTTAAGGTGGTGATTTTGGGTTTAGCTGTTTGTGGTTGTGGGTGTGGGTTTGTTTTTGGTTGTGGTTGGCTGTTTGTGGTTGTGTGGTTGTGGTTGGCTATTTGTGGTTGTGTGGTTGTGGTTGGCTGTTTGTGGTTGTGTGGTTGTGGTTGGTTGTTTATGCTTGTGTGTGACTAATGAATGCATCATCATAGTTGCTGCTGATCCTCTTCCTCTCTTTCGATCAACCAACTTATATTGCTGTTGCTGCTGCTGCTAGTTCCTGCTACTGCTCCCTCCATTCCACTTATGACTGATTCGTCGATAGCTTGCTGTTGCTTCTTTGTCTATTCCTAACATAGTGTAATTAGTTATTTCTAGTTTTTTACTCTATTTTATTTGATTCATTCATATGTAATTGGAAATTATCAATGTGTTTGTATATGTAACATTAAACCTGTAATTTTAGCCTTAAAAGAGCAACAAAAAAATTATTTTTTAACTTTTTTTGGCACTTATTTGCGACCGCAGCAAATAAGTGTTTTTTTTTTACGGAAATTAAGTTATTTGCTGCAGTTTTTCCCAAGAACCGCTGCAAATAACCTAGTTTCCCACCAAATTTTAGCCTTTATTTGTTGTGGTTTACCAATTAACCACAACAAATAATAACGTGTTTGTTGCGGTTCAACCGTAGCAAATACAATTGTTGTTTGTTGTTGTTGCTATAAGAGCTGCGGTTTAAAACCGCAACAAATAATGAGGAAAAAACCACAGCAAAATCCATTTTTTGTACTTGTGCGTATTAGTTTATGGTCTCTTTGGCTTTTTTTGACCGGTCTCTTTTGCCAGTGTTTTTCTAGTGTTAATTAAAGCATCGGCGAATTGTTTGTCCCCCCTTTTTAGGTAAGTGTACTCGATTTCTTTGATTTAGTAGGCGACTTGCTCCAAAAGGGTTTCATAAGAAGCTAGGCCCTCGCTTCTAACTTTCTTCCAGAGATTTGGTTGATGATTTGAGAAGAATCTTCATAAACTCTTAGCTTTTGAACATTTAAAGCTACATCAGCTTTGAGCCTTATAATGTATGCTTCGTATTCAGCGGCGTTATTGGTAACATCGAATTCTAATTTTACTGATATAGGTGTGTGCTCCTCTTTAGCTGAGATTAGCATAACACCGATCCCGCACCCTTGTTTATTGGAGGCACCATCAAAGTACAGGAACCAGCTTTCTTCTTCGATCATCATAAATTCATCGGGAAACTTATAATCCTCAGGTCGAGGTTCATTCGGAGAATCTTCTAGGAATTTAGAGACTATACTTCCTTTCATTGAATTTTGTGACACGAATTTAAGGTCAAACTCGACCAACTTGATCATCCATCTTAATATTCGCCCATCTTAATATTCTTGGGGATTAAGTGTGAGACCAATCTGTAATTCTCATGGAGTGTCATTGTCGGAGATTTTGATCTTTTCAATTTCCTCAATGATCAGAGTTTCGTTTTCATGTTCCTATACAGCATTTATTATTTCATCATCATTTTGATTTTTAGTTTGTGAAACAAAGCAATCATATGATGGGGAAAGGGAATAAGAAGATGCAGACGAGGAGTAAGCAAAAGAAGTTATATTTTTAAACTTATTATGCATGACATAAAAAATACCCCTATTGGCGGGATCTAAAGGAGGGAAAGACTCCTCGACAGGTTTATTAGTAACTAAACAATTCTTAGGACTAGACATATCAATAGTATTGGACTCAGACTCAGATTCAGACTTAGTTTCATACTCATTGAACATTGAGCCTTCTTCGGTTGTGAAGTCCATGATCTTTCCTTCCGGCGTAGTGATCTTGATGGTTTTGCGCCATCCTCTAACAACTTGACTTGCAGGATTGATGAGTTTGGTTGGATCAAAAGCTTTGGTATTCATGGCCATGAGAACTTCGATCTTGTTCAGTTGGTGGAGTATGTTCTAGCCCGAAGAGTAACCCGAGTCCTTATGCATCGAGAACATGTAGTTTGTATTTCCTTTCAGGGATTAGAGTAGCCTCATCTTCGACGAAGTGGCAGTAGAAAAGATTTCCAATACCGGATACCTCACTCCATTGACACCATAGAATGGTTCGGGAAATTCGAAATAGGGGAAGTTCTCACCTTCTTTTAAGAATTTCCTATTGAAAGTAAGAGAATAGGGGCGAATCACAATATCTCCATCCTTTTTATCCATTTTCTATTTTTAAAAATCCTTGTAATCCTCCAAGGTTAGGAGATATCCCAATTTAAATCTATCATTCTTAGGTTGAAGGTTAAAAAGGGCGGCAGTAAGAGCCCTCCTTGATTCCATGCTTAATCCAGGGAAATACCCTTGATTGCAAAGTAAGGCATTTACAACAAGGTTTAAGTGCGAATCAAAGACAAAAGGGGCCTTATCTATCAAAAGTAGCAACCGAGAATCCCCATAAGTCTTCATCATGACCATTGCCTTCGATGTTGATGATAGGTCGATCGGTGGCTTGGATCCTCATTGGAGATGCATCAATAGTAATCACCACCTCTTCTAGCATGAACTTGATTTTTTGATGTATAGTGGATAAAATCACCCCTAGTTCATGGAGCCAAGGTCTTCCTAAGAGAAGGTTGAAGCTAGTCTTGATGTTTATGACATGGAACTTCACTTTCTTCTTGACATGTCCTGTGAGCAAGTTGAGCCATATAACCTACATGGTGTCCCTTCTTGTGTTGTCGTAGGCTCGAATGGATTGATTACTAGCACAGAATTCTTCTTGTGATATCCCGAGCTTTCGAGTGGTTCTCAAAGGGCACACATTGATAGATGAGCCATTGTCAATCGAAGTCATAGGTATGTTGAGTTGGTTGCTTAAGACAGTGATGTAGAGAGCTTTGTTATGCCTTGTTTCTTAAGCCAAGAGGTCCTCACCAAGAAAAGAGATAGACGGCTTTTGATGCTCATGGATGATAAGATTGAACAAGCCATCTGGGGTAGTTTCGTTGGCCACATTTAAGTTTTAAAGGGTCTTAAGTAGGGCTTGTCTATGCTTTGCCGAAGTTACTAGTACTTACCACGTTGACATCGGCCTTGGTTCTTTTGAGTTGCTTGATAACCACATTTTCCTCTTGAGGTGGAGGAGGTGATGGGGTTGCTTGACTGTTGTTTTGATTTTGTGTAGTGTTAAGGCATCCTGTTCGAGTAAGGACTTGAACCTTATTGTCTTTAAGAGGTGACAAGTACCTAAGAACTTCGGTGATATCGTCGTCTTCTTTATTGGAGGGATAGAGAGGCAATTGCTTGTGGGGTAGGTTGTCCCACGGGAGTAATCAAGTCATGTGGGTCAAAAGATAATTCATCTTTTTCGACTGTGTTGATACAAAGTGCCATGTTGTCAGCGAATTCACGGCATAGTCTTTTGAAGTTTTCCCATTCTCGACGATGAAAGCCTTCCGGCATCCTGTATGCGGGGATATTGAGGAATAGGGGGAACCATGGGGAGAGGTTCCTCAATGAGCCAACAGTATTTGATGCTTCTTTCCCAAGTGATGAAGTTGTGCACCATTTCATTGATATTCTTGTTCCATTATTTATTGACCATTACGCTCATGCCTATACTTTTGGGATCAAGTCTGTGCCATATTTCCTCCATAAGTTCTATGGGGATTTCAAAAAAGGGATTAGGTAAGTCAATGTTTTCAAGTTCATTAAAATGTCATTTGCATAATCGAAAATAACATTTTGGATTATTGATGGACTCATCCCATCCTGTTTTCATTCTTTCTATTTGAACCCTTTTCCAGCAGTCACATACGTATGGATCTTTGGAGGGAGGAAGATCTTCGGAAGTCTTCTCTCTTTCTTCAAATATTTTGGGAGTGGGACCATCTTCTTCTAAAGCATCCGGGGGGACAATTCGTCCTATAGAAGTAATAAGATCGATAGGATCGAGGTAGGAGCTCTCTTCCTTGATCATGAAGATTACGAGAGGGTTGGTTTGGATGTTGAGCTTCTTTCCTCCGGGCTGAATGGGGAGCCTTCAATCTTTAACCATGTCTTGTAAGAGATTTTTCAGGGACCAACATTCTTCGGTATTGTGACCTCTACCTTGGTGGTACTTGCAGTATTTGTTGGGGTCCCATCAAAGTGACCTCTTTTCTGAAGTGGGGTCCGGAGTGGGCCCTACTGGAAATATCTTGCCTCTTGATTGGATTCTCTCGAATGCTTGAGTATAGGTCATACCCAAGGGATTGTACTCGCGTCGGCGGCGAAAAGGAGCTTTAGTTTCTTCGACGGCATTAATATTTTTTGAAGTGGATGCACCTTTTGCTTAATTGGTCCTTTGATTGCTAACCCATTTTCCTTTTCCACTTTCTTCGTTAATGTCGTCCCTAATCTCAATCCCAATGTGGTAGAACTTTTCAAAAATTTTAAGGCCCAAGTACTTGAGATGATTTTTGTATCTTGGGAGCAAGTTAGCAATGAAAATTTTGACTTGCTCCTTTTCGGTTGGTGTTGTTACCATTTGTGTTGCGACTTCCCTCCAACGGGATAGGTAGGAGGTGAACCCTTCTTTTTCTCCGTGTTTAAGAATTTCAAGCTCCCTTTGAGAGGTGGTAGCTTGAATGTTTCCCTTGTAACGAGTCATGAATGCATGAGCTATGTCCTCCCAAGTTGAGGTGTCCTTGTTAGGAAGTGAGAAGAACCATTTCTGACATACGGGCTCAAGAGTCGTAGGAAAGATTCTTGGGTAGAGCCTTGGGTTGATCTTCTTCACATCCATGTAGAAATTGAAGCCACTTAGAAAGTACTTCGGATTGTCGGTAGCTTTGAATTTGGGAAGTTCGACAATTGAGAACTTTTCCGGCAAGGTATCGATCAAGTTTTGATCGAGATTAGGAGGGACAAAATAAGAATATTGGTCGGTGACCCTTCTAGCTACCTTTTCCATGTCTTGTATGTTGTGCCTATTCTTGAGATCGTTCATCTCAACTTTCATCTCTCCCAAGGCTTGAATTACTTGGGCTAAGGTGAGAGCCATTCCGTGCATCATGACGGTGGATTCTTGATCACTCATTGTTGGGTTGGATTGTGTTGGTTCTTCTTGAGTTTGAATGTAAACCGGAATATCTTTTCGAATTAACCTCGTCCCTTGTTCTCTAGTCCAAAGAGGAATAGTTGACTTGGTTCGTGCATGGCCTATCCTACGATGTTTAGATTTTAGAACTTTTGTTTTCACTTGTTTCAATGACTTAACTTATAGGACATATGCAACACCCATAATGGTTGCTTCCTAGCCCTACATGAATGTATGATGCATAGTATTTCATTTCCCCTTATTTCTTTCTTTTCTTTTTCTTTATTTTCTTATATTGAGGGGATATGAAAATACATTTTACAAAATCGATGTTATGCAACCTATGGGGGGTCTATATGAATTTTAGTCAACATGACAAGCAACCATGGTCTACATGTGACTCGCTAGGTGGGAAGGCTACAAGAGAGCTAGATTCCTACAAACAACATTCATACAAGCATAGAACATGTGATCATATAGCACGTCGCACGTAATAACACACCTATGCATGAGGTCAGGTCCAACAATCCTAGCCAAGGTTCTAAGAGGCAACTAGAAGTAAGGCTTTAAGGTGTCCAAGAGGGTCCATGACTAGGGTGTGTCAGACGGTCAGACCATCCACACCGCAACATAGTGGTGATCCAAATAGGACATCCATTATGAATCAAATAACTCATATTATTCACGGTTCATGGTTGAGATGGACTTCAATTAAGGAATGGCCTTAGGTAGGTCACCTAACCATCCTTAACATTAGTCCCCGGGGGGTGTCTTAAGTATAGAACATACTTTAAGAGACGTGTATCCTAATGCAAGACCCTCATGTGGGAATTGCATGCATTATGCCTAGCAAGTAGAATTCGATATCATAACTATGAAATTACAAGACTTTTCCAGTTTCGTCCACTCTCCTTTAAAAATAAATGAATGTCTTCAGTGAAGTCGCCAAACTGTGAACTCGAGGATTTAGGGGCCCATATAACCTTTCTTACAGGACATTCAATGCCATGTTAGTTGGTTTGCATAGTGTGAGTATGCTTGGCTTGGGGGTGAGTCTAGAATCTCAAAACCCAAGTAGAGAAGTCGCTATTGCCCTCTTTTCGAGAGCTAACGGAACCCCATTAGGTCATAGCCCAATGGCAAAATGACAGCCAGGGATAAGAAGGTCTCATATCTCTGGATTCGGGGACGAGGGTAAGGACAACAGTAGGTTACAGTGTCCACCTACGTACAGCGGCCTCTACTTGTTCTCATGTGTAATTTCACAATCATAATATCTAATTATAACATTCATGTTTCCATTGTAGACCTACAAACACGTATGGAAATAAGGCTAAGTGAGTTTTAGTTAATGCACACTTAAATTCTGTTTATCATGCATGGGTGATCGCTTTAGGATTAAGTTGATTTTAATCTTGTATTAGTCGAAACATGCTTTCTAGGTCTTTTAGCTAAATTAAACATAAATTCTATGTGATTAAAAGCGTTAAACATTCAATATGAATCACATAAAACCTAAAGCAAGGTTTCTACTTAACATTTATTTTAATTTAGGAGTCAAATCATCAGTTAGTCAAGATTACATAAATTTAATTATAACATGTTGATTAACTAGTAAAGCATTTAAAACACATAAATCATGCAAACTAACTCATTTGAAGAACTCCAGATGATGATTTCGATGTTGTTGGCCTCATTCGAAGTACCTTTCAGGCAAGTCGACGCCTCTTCAGAATCAAGACCTTGAAGAACTTTAGTTGATTAATAATAATAATAATAATAATAATAATAATAATAATAATAATAATAATAATAATAATAATAATAATAATAATAATAATAATAATAATAATAATAA
>PYUH01000004.1:1142862-1195887 GCA_016808085.1 Suaeda aralocaspica
CGTGTTTAAGAATTTCAAAAGCTCCCTTTGAGAGGTGGTAGCTTGAATGTTTCCCTGTAACGATCATGAATGCATGAGCTATGTCCTCCCAAGTGAGGTGTCCTTTTAGGAAGTGAGAAGAACCCTTTCGACATACGGGCTCAAGAGTCGTAGGAAAGATTCTTGGGTAGAGCCTTGGGTTGATCTTCTTCAATCCATGTAGAAATTGAAGCCACTTAGAAAGTACTTCGGATTGTCGGTAGCTTTGAATTGGGAAGTTCGACAATTGAGAACTTTTCCGCAAGGTATCGATCAAGTTTTATCGGATTAGGAGGGACAAAATAGAATAATTGGTCGGGGACCCTTCAGCTACCTTTTCCATGTCTTGTATGTTGTGCCTATTCGTGAGATCGTTCATCTCAACTTTCATCTCTCCCAAGGCTGAATTACTTGGGCTAAGGTGAGAGCCATTCCGTGCATCATGACGGTGGATTCTTGATCACCATTGTTGGGTTGGATTGTGTTGGTTCTTCTTGAGTTTGAATGTAAACCGGAATATCTTTTCGAATTAAACCTCGTCCCTTGTTCTCTAGTCCAAAGAGGAATAGTTGACTTGGTTCGTGCATGGCCTATCCTACGATGTTTAGATTTTAGAACTTTTGTTTTCACTTGTTTCAATGACTTAACTTATAGGACATATGCAACACCCATAATGGTTGCTTCCTAGCCCTACATGAATGTTGATGATGCATAGTATTTTCATTCCCCTTATTTCTTTCTTTCTTTTTCTTTATTTTCTTATATTGAGGGGATATGAAAATCATTTTACAAAATCGATGTTATGCACCTATGGGGGGTCTATATGAATTTTAGTCAACATGACAGCAACCATGGTCTACATGTGACTCCTAGGTGGGAAGGCTACAAGAGAGCTAGATTCCTACAAACAACATTCATACAAGCATAGAACATGTGATCATATGCACGTCGCACGTAATAACACACCTATGCATGAGGTCAGGTCCACAATCCTAGCCAAGGTTCTAAGAGGCAACTAGAAGTAAGGCTTTAAGGTGTCCAAGAGGGTCCATGACTAGGGTGTGTCAGACGGTCAGCCATCCACACCGCAACATAGTGGTGATCCAAATAGGACATCCATTATGAATCAAATAACTCATATATTCACGGTTCATGGTTGAGATGGACTTCAATTAAGGATGGCCTTAGGTAGGTCACCTAACCATCCTTAACATTAGTCCCCGGGGGTGTCTTAAGTATAGAACATACTTTAAGAGACGTGTATCCTAATCAAGACCCTCATGTGGGAATTGCATGCATTATGCCTAGCAAGTAGAATTCGTATCATAACTATGAATTACAAGACTTTCCAGTTCGTCCACTCTCCTTTAAAAATAAATGAATGTCTTCAGTGAAGTCGCCAAACTGTGAACTCGGGATTTAGGGCCCATATAACCTTTCTTACAGGACATTCAATGCCATGTTAGTTGGTTTGCATAGTGTGAGTATGCTTGGCTTGGGGTGAGTCAGAATCTCAAAACCCAAGTAGAGAAGTCGCTATTGCCCTCTTTTCGAGAGCTAACGGAACCCATTAGGTCATAGCCCATGGCAAAATGACAGCCAGGGATAAGAAGGTCTCATATCTCTGGATTCGGGGACGAGGGTAAGGACAACAGTAGGTTACAGTGTCCACCTACGTACAGCCCTCTACTTGTTCTCATGTGTAATTTCACAATCAATAATATCTAATTATAACATTCATGTTTTCCATTGTAGCCTACAAACACGTATGGAAATAAGGCTAAGTGAGTTTTAGTTAATGCACCTTAAATTCTGTTTATCATCATGGGTGATCGCTTTAGGATTAAGTTGATTTTAATCTTGTATTAGTCGAAACATGCTTTCTAGGTCTTTTAGCTAAATTAACATAAATTCTATGTGATTAAAAGCGTTAAACATTCAATATGAATCACATAAAACCTAAAGCAAGGTTTCTACTTAACATTTATTTTAATTAGGATCAAATCATCAGTTAGTCAAGATTACATAAATTTAATTATAACATGTTGATTAACTAGTAAAGCATTTAAAACACATAAATCATGCAAACTAACTCATTGAAGAACTCCAGATGATGATTTCGATGTTGTTGGCCTCATCCGAAGTACCTTTCAGGCAAGTCGACGCCTCTTCAGATCAAGACCTTGAAAACTTAGTTGATTAATAATAATAATATAATAATAATAATATAATAATAATAATAATAAATAATAATAATAATAATAATAATAATAAAATATAATAATAATATAATAATAATAATATAATAATAATAATAATATAAATAATAATAATAATAATAATATAATATAATAATAAGTTTTTGCACGTTTTCCAAAGTTGGACACGAAAACCAGAGAGGTTTAGAGAGAGAAAGAGACGATTTAGAGAGAGAGTGTGTGAGAAGAGAAGTTGTGAAGATGTAAATTGCGTGTTGACTTAAGGTCGAACAATGGTATATATAGTGTTGGAAGTGACTTAAGCGAGCGCAGGCGCCGAAGAGCGCTAGAACGCTCAGCACGAGAGGCAAACTCGAAAGTGAGCGCAGGACGCCCACCAGGCCACGCAATAGCGTTGTGGCGCAGGTCCTTTGGCATCTGGGCGATGGATGGGCGTTTGGGGCGCTCTCCTTCGCTATGGCGCTCAAGTCCATAATTTTCCAATTTTCACACGGAGGATCTGCGATGCTTCCTTATTTCGTATATTTACTTCCACAAACCGAAATATTCCTATATTATGAAAATATACGAAATTCACTTCCATAAAACTATTTATACACTTCCATAGTTGCCATAAACTGAAAAAAAAAAAAACATTTCTAGAAGGTTCGTCGAATCCGGTCAATTCATACGCTTAAATTAATTATTTTATTTTCGAAAATGAAATTAAAACAATGGAGTGGAAATGAATGAAATATATATAATAATATATATATATATACATATATATATATATATATAAATGAAATATAGAATGAAAATATAAAAAATTAAATGAAAATAAAAAATCCTTTTAAGCGTATTTCAACCGTCATAACTCATCATCGATTGACTTCTTCCGACGACAATTATATCTATTTATTTATTTATTTTCAAGCACTCAACTTTCAAGAATCGGACATGTTTGCGACGTGGTACACGACAATCGTTAGCCGTTAGGCGGGACCAAATATTGGCGTCTACAATGTTTTATTGCTTTCTTTGAAAATCGACATCCTTTAATTAACTCATGAAATCTTAATCATGGCTCATTTTTAACTTAAATCAATCTTAGGTAGAAACATGAACTAGGTTGTTTATGTGATCATGAATGCTACATGTTTATTGCTTTTATCACCTAGAATCCATGTTTAGATACAAGAATTGAAAGCATGTTCTCACATAAACTAATGATAAATCATGCAAATTGGTCAGGGTATACTTTTATATATGATAGTTCTTTTTCTTTGCTTTCCTCTAAATGTTTTATTTGGTGTGTTAACTGTATGTCTGCTAGTTCTCCTATTAATTTGCTATAACTCTCCCATCTAGAGAGGATTTTCCTTGTAATTGGGAACTCAAAGAATTTCCTGTAGTGATTTTTGGTGTGGACCTGACACCTAAGTTAAAGGAGTTTCCCATGATTGAGTTTGATGTGATTCTAGGCATGGACTAGTTAGCAAAGTACGATGCAGCAATCCATTGTAGGAGTCAATCAGTGATATTGTGCGGGCCCAACAGTAAGCGGGTGTCATATTTAGGGATATCTACAAAGATAGGGGTGAAGTTAGTGTCTGCAATGAGAATGAAGAGGTTGCGGCACAAAGGTGAAATTTTGTTCCGTTGTCAGGTTAAATATCTTTCCCTTGAGGAATAACTCGAGAACATTCCAGTGGTTCGAAAATTCGCCGATGTTTTTCCTGAAGAACTTCCCGAAATTCCACCAGAAAGGGATGTAGAATTAACTATTGACTTAATTCCAGGGATAGCACCTATCCCTAAGGCCCCATATAGAATGGCTCCTGTTAAGTTACAAGAATTGAACACAAAACTGCAGCAACTAATCGACAAGGGTTTCATACGACCCGTTGTTTCTCCATGGGGTGCTCCAGTGTTGTTTGTCATGAAGAAGTATGGTAACATGAGATTATACATAGATTACAGGGAACTGAAGAAGGTGATCATTAAGAATAAGTACCCATTGCCACGAATTAAAGATTTGTTTGACCAGTTGAAAGGTGTAGGTGTGTTTTCAAAGATTGATTTGAGATCAGGTTACCATCAGATTCTAGTAAAGAAGGAGGACATTCTAAGACTGCTTTCTGTACAAGGTACGGACATTATGAATTTGAGGTGATGCCATTTGGGTTGACTAATGCTCTTGCTATCTTCACGCAACAAAAGAATAGAACTTTCCATGAGTTACTAGATGTTTGTGTGGTGGTCTTTATCGATGATATCCATGTCTACTCAAAGGATGAGGAAGAGCATCAAGAACATCTCAAGATGGTGCTTAATATCCTTTGAAGTAATAAATGGTTTGCCAAACTGTCGAAGTGCAAGTTTTAGCTTTTTGAGATGTCCTTTCTTGTGCATGTGTTTAGCAAGGAAGGTGTCAAGGTGGATCCCGCTAAAATAAAAGCAATGGTGGAATGGGAGAGCCCAAAGACTATGGCAGATCCACAGCTTCTTTTGCCTAGAAGATTATTATAGGAGGTTCGATGACCAAGCTATGCCGAAAAACTGCAAATTCTTTTGGACAGAGCAATGTGAGAGAGTATTCGAGACGTTGAAGCAGAATTTGGTTACCATATCAGTCCTATCACTACCCCATAAGGAATTGGGTCATGAGGTGTACAATAATGCCTCAAAGAATGGACTGGGTTGTGTATTGATGCAGGATGGGAAAGTGATCGGTTATGCATCAAGGTAGTTGAAGGTGCACGAGTGCAACTATCCTACTCATGATCTACAGTTGGCCACTGTGGTTTTCGCTTTAAAAAACTGGAAACATTACTTTGTATGGCTCGACTTGTAAGATGTTCACTAACCACAATAATCTTAAATACATCTTCACTTAGAAGGAGCTCAACATGAGGCAACGCAGGTGGCTTGAGCTGATAATAGACTATGATTTTTCCCTAGTTTATTGTGTAATAGGGTGGAAGACGCTTTGAGCCATAAGAAACAGCAATCTCTGAGTGCAATTAAGGCTCTTCTAGAGAAGTTGTGTGCAGAGTTTCAGAGGTTGGATTTACAAGTGGTTCCGAGTTATGTGAAGGCTTGTTTGGGTGCAATGAGCCTTAAGCCTGAGGTTTACCAGAGCTATGGACTAAACAGAGGGAGGATCCAATATTGGAGAAAATTCGAGTGGAAAAGCTGCAGGGTAGTGCAGAAGATTTCAAGGGTCGGTGGTGTGTCTCAAATGATCCTGAAGTCAAGAGAAAGATAATGTCAAAATCTCATAATACTCTATACTCTGTGCATCCTAGAGGAGGTAAGTTGTATAACAGCTTGATGGTTTGAAGACAAGCTTGTGGTGGCCTGGTATGGAAAAGGAGGTGGTAGAATTTGTGGCTCGATGCATAGTGTGCCGGAGATTAAGATTGTGGCAGCAACTCCTTATTCCATGGTGGAAGTTCGATTTAGTATTAATGGATTTTGTTGTTGGGTTACCAGTGACTTCTTGAGAATTGAAGTCAGCTTCGGTAATAGTGGATTGAGGGTAGCCAGTTTCATTCCTATGAAGAATACTTGGTCAACGGAGAAGATGGCAGAAGCATACACCAATGAGATTGTCAGGTTGCATGGTGTTCCTAGGGATATAACGTCAGACTGTGATCCCAGGGGCTTATCCCAATTTTGCAAAGCTCTATAAGAGGCGTTCGGAATGAGGTTGAACTTGAGTAAAGCTTTTTATCCAACTACCAATTTTCAAACAGAGAGAACTATCCAGACATTTGAGGATATTCTTCGGGCTTGTGGACTAAAATTCCAACAGACTTGGGTAAAATCCTTAAGCCTAGTGCAGTTTTCTTTTAACAACAGTTTTCATGTCAGTTTGCAGATGGCTCCGTATGAGGTATTGTACGGGAAACTATGTCGTAGTCCTACTTGCTAGATTGATATTAGTGACTCCTTAGTGATTGGACCACATTTGATTCAAGATACCACTGATCATATCAAGGTAATACAGGCTAAGTTGCAAGCAACACAGGATTGAGAAAATTCTTATGCTGATCATCGACGCAAGCCACTAACTTTTGAGGTTAGAGATATGGTGTTGTTAAAGGTGTCGCCTATGAAGGGTGTTGCTCATTTTAGTCATAAAGGGAAGCTTCAACCGAAGTATATTGGGCCGTATGAAATCCTGGAACATGTGCGTAAGGTTTCTTCTAGACTCGCACTACCTCATGATTTATCTAAGGCACATGATGTATTCCATGTTTCCCAGCTCGGACATACATTAGTGACTCATCACACGTGTTTCCAGTAGAGACAATGGAGGTGGAGTCCAATTTAACCTCTGAGGAGCGACATGTTCGGATCTTAGACCGCTAGAACTGTAAATTGCGATGCAAGGTTGTACCTTTGGTGGAAGTTTTCTAGTGAGGTCAGAAGTATGAGGAGGCAACCTGGGAGACAAAGGAGTCCCTTAGACTTAAATACCCGTAGCATTTTACCCAAGGTAAACCTCGATTAAGTGTTGTGGTTATAGCTTTGTGTTGGTTGTTATCGTGTTATGGAGTAAATTTCGGGGACGAAGTTTCTTTTAAGGAGGGGTGAGTGTAATGGCCTAAATTTTCAAGCCTGAAATTATTCTCGAAATTTAACCGATGAAGTTTAGATAATCGTGCCCAATTGCAAGTAACCGCGGGCTAACACTTTTAACCTAACTAGCTTTTAGGTTTTGAAAGAAATCAAAATTAAAAAAAAACCTAACATTTTAGGTTTGGCAGTGACATCAAGGAGCAAAACAAAAAAAAAATCTTTTCACTATTTTTAATCTTAGTGAAAAACAAAGTTACAAATATGGGTTTTTGGGAGCTTTGGATTGGAGGACAAGTTCTTGGTGTTTCTTATAATTTTGGCTAGCAATCAAGGTAACTAATAGGAATCTATTAAATGTATAATTCATCATAACTGAATTCATGATTAGGTAGTTTAAATTCATGTTTGATTCTAGGTTTTTCATGATTTATGTGGTACAATTGTTTTCGTGCATTACTATTATGGGATAGGGTGAACTGCTCTTGTCCTTACTCTCGTCCTCGAATCCTGAGATATGAGACCTTCTTATCCTTGGTTGTTGATTTGCCTTCGGGCTAGACCTAATGTGGTTCCGTGAGCTCCCGAAAAGAGCACAGTGGCTACTTCTCTACTTGGGTTTTGAGTTTATAGACTCACTCCCTAAGCCAAGCATACTCACACTATGCAAACAAACTAAAAACATTTGATGTCCGTAAAAAGGGCACGTACGCACGGTCACGAAGGCCCCGGGTCCATAGTTCGGCTAATTCACTGGGGAGATTTCCCTAATTTTAAGGGAGAGTGGACGAAACTAAAAAAATCTCGTAATTTCAAAATTATAATATCAAATTTGTTGGTTAGGCATAATGCATGCAATTCCCACATTAGGGTATTTGCTTTAGGATTCACATCTCTTAAAGTATGTTGTATACTCGAGACAACCCCGGGCGACTTCTTTTAAGGATGGTTAGGTGAACTACCTACGGCTATTCCCTAATCGAAATCCATCCCAACCATGACGCGTGACCACATGACCTATGTGACTCATAATGGATGTCCCACTTGGATCAACACTAAGTTTTGGTGTGGATAGTTTGACACACCCTAGTCATTGTAACTTTTGGATACCTTAAACCTTGTAGTCACCGTCTTAGAACCTTGTCTATGTATGGACTTGACCTCATGTATAGGTGTGACAATGTGCCAACTTATGTATTATGTGTTTATATGATTAACTTGGGCCCTAGTTTTGCATGAAGCTTTAAACATTTAGAATAGAGAGTCTCATATAGATCATGGTCGCTCTTTAGTGGTTAAATAAAGTCAATCTTGTCATGCATGTAGAACCCCATAGGTTGCATTTCATTTATTAATTGTAAAATTACCTTCATTGTCCAATTAAAAAAACAGAAACAAAAAAAAAGAAGAGAAGAAAATAGAATCAAATGACGATAAGGTACCCTGCATTTAGGACATGGAGTGGCCATGCTAGGCCATGCATTGAGACTATTTCAAGGAAGTAAACCATGATTCATTTTCAAAATAAAATTCTAATTGATCCTCATGCAAGATAGAGTCAACCTTACATGGGTAAGGTCGACAATTGAGTAAAGAAGCAAATCTTATACCTTGGGTCAAAGGACGTGGTTCAAAGTGTTCCTCTAGTACTCGAGTGTTCTCAAACAAGCGTGCTCATCAAAATACCAATCTGAATTCAAAGTCTTCTTTAAACATTGCTTCAAAACAATCCTTCAACAATGTCACGCTAAGATGTTAAAGTTCAACTACAGCAAATGTAAGCCAACTTAGCCAAATTAACCGAAATGTTTGAAACTCTCACCGTCAAGATGAACATCCTTGAGAAGAAAAGGACCACCCTCAAAGATTTTGTAAAGATTGTGAAGCGGATCAATGGCGACGATACCTATATTGGCCCTCCTGTGCTCGACCCGACTATGGTGGACTCAATTCCTAAAAAGTTCTCAATCGAGGACTTGCCAAAATTCAAAGTAACTCACAACCCTCGGTTCTTCCTTAGGTGGTTCAAGTTCTATATGGATACGAAGAAAGTTAATCTAAAGCATTAATCCAAGATCTTTTCATTCTCTTTGGAACCTGTTTGCCAAAAGTGGTTCTTCTCTCTTCCTGATAAGGAAACCACAACAGGGAGGAAATCATCCATGCCTTCATTATTCGCTACAAGTGTAACACTCAAGCATCGACTTCCCAATGTGAACTTAAGATCCTCAAGCAGGGAAAAAAAGAAGGTTTTACCAAGTATCGAGCTCATTGGAGAGAAATTGTTGCCCAAATGGTAACAACTCCTCCTGAAAAGGAGATGGAGAAAATATTCACTTCCAACCTTTTGGCTATATACAAGAATCACCTTAAGTATTTATGATTGGAAATGTTTCGAGAATTCTACCACAATTGTAATGAAATCGAAGATGGCTTGATTAAGGGGCAAAAATGGAACAATAGCTACAAGAAGGATTACATAGATAGCTCTTCGGAGAAGGATGAGAAAAATCTACAAGAGGCTTTAAAGATCGATGGAGAAAGGCAGCAGCATCATGAGCAAGAGTCCATAGTCTTCTTTAGGTCGAGTCGGAGAGTCCCTCAACCTAACATTTATATTTCTTTTCCTTCCACATGTACTAGTCTATGTCTTTATGATTAAGGTCATTGTCACATGTTAGGCTCCATTTTGTTATTTCTCCAAATTCTTAATTAATAATATTTCATCTTTTCTTTTAGCCTATCTCTTGTTCTCTAATTGATCTCATTTCATCAAGAAAAAAAAAATAAAGTAAATTAATTAATTAATACATATTGGACGTGCTTGAAAAACGTAAAACAACACCAAATAAAACCATTTCATTACCTTACACACATCATTTAGCCTTTTAATAAAATTGAGTTAATCACCTTCTCCCTCATCTTTATAAACCCAATCATAGTGTGTAGGATAAAGAAGTTCCCTAAAAACAAAGAAGGAAAAAAAAGGAGATTATTTGAATATCAAAAGTTAAGGTAATCTCAAAAAATAAAAGCAAAATAAAAATAAAAAATAAAAATAATAAGAAGAAAAGAAAATGTGAAAAGTCAATCAAAATCAAATGTAAAAGTTAGAGCATATCTACGCACTCATAAGTCAAACCTTTGCCCCCTATCCATAGCCTACATGTCAAACCATACCAACCTATACTTCAAACCCAAAATTCCGAATCGGAAACTCCATTGAATTTAAAATCCAATTAAAAAATCCAACCTCATTGAGACAAGTCAATCCTCAAAGTCAAACCTCAAAGGCAAAATCTAAAATCTAAAACACAAGTGTTGACACCTATATTTGGTCCCATCTAACAACTGATGATTAACGTTACCACGTCGCAAAAATGTCCAATTTTTGAAAGTCGATTGCTTGAAAATGAATAAATATATCAATAAATAAATAAATAAAACTTCTATCGGAAATGGTTCACCGATGATGAGTTACGATGGTCGAAATACGCTGAAAATAATTTTTTAACTTTAATTTTATTTTCTTATATTTCACTTTCATTTATTTTCATTTTATATTTAATCATTTTATGTTTACTTTTATTATATTTTCATTTTATTTTATATTTCACCTTTTAATTTCATTTTATTAAATAAAGAAATAAATTTGAGTGTATGAATGTCACCGGATTCGACGAAACATCTAGAAGGGTTTGTTCGGTCTATGGAAACTCTAGGTTATGCAAGTGAATAAACAGGTTTACGGAAGTGAATTTCATAATATTTTATAATATTTTGATTTATGTAAATGAATATACGAAATAAGGAAGCTTTAGAAATTCACCACGTGAAAACCAGAAAATAGGGAGCTCGAGCGCCTAGGCGCCCAAGCGCAGGTTTGGCGCCCTGGCGCTCACCCTTGAGCGCTATGGCGGTCGATGACGTCACTTCCGACCCATAAATACTGCCCTTTTCGACCTTCATTCGACATTTCAACTTCATCAATTCACACATTCTCTCTCTACTTCACGTCTCTCTCTCTTAAAATCTCTCTCAATTTTCGTGCCATACTTCGAAAATCTTGCCTTTCTACCTCTCTCCCTCACAAATCATTAAAGTTATTTATTTATTTATTTATTTATTTGTTTATTGTTATTGTTATTGTTATTGTTATTGTTATTGTTATTGTTATTGTTATTGTTATTGTTATTGTTATTGTTATTAATCAAGGTTATTCAAGCTTCCAGTACTAAGATCAACAAATCGCACGAAAGGTACTTCTAAGGAGCCCAACAGCATCGAAATCTTCATCTTGAATTTTTCAACGAGTTAGTTTGCATGTTTATGTGATTTTATTGCTTTATTAGATGATTGATGTTTAAAATCAATTTCATGCAATAGTGACTAATTGATGGTTCAATTTCTTAATTAAAATCAACTTTGGGTAGAAACATGTTTCCGGTTTTGTGTGATTCCATGCTAAATGTTTATTGCTTCAAATAACATAGAATCCTTGTTTAGTCAAAATACCTAAAAGCATGTTCCAACTAAATAAAGATTAAAATTCAATTAAATTCTAAAGCGATCACCCCAGCATGTCAAATTGGAAATTACGTATGCATTAACTAAAAACCCGCCTAGCCTTATTTTTATGTGTTTGTAGGTCAAAACCGAAAATATGTATGTTATAATTCAATATTATCATCGTGAATTACACATGAGAACAAGTAGAGGCCGCTATAGGGGGGGGGGGGGGGACACTATGACCTACGTTACTGTTGTCCTTACCCTCGTCCCCGAATCCAGAGATATGAGACCTTATTATCCTTGGCTGTCAATTTGCCCATGGGCTATGACCTAATGGTGTTCCGTGAGCTCTCGAAAGGAGCACGGTGGCGACTACTCTACTTGGGTTTAGAGATTCTAGACTCACTTCCTAAGCCAAGCATACTCACACTATGCAACAAACTAAAGACATTTGATGTCCGTAAAAAGGATACGTTGGCCCCCAAAGCCCTGGGCCCACAGTTTGGCGACTTCACTGTGGATATTCCTTTATTTTTAAAGGAGATTGAACGAAACTAGAAAAGTCTCGTAATTTCATAGTTATAATATTGAAGTATATTTGCTAGGCATAATGCATGCAATTCCCATGTGAGGGTCTTGCTTTAGGATACACGTCTCTTAAAGTATGTTCTATACTTGAGACACCCCCGGGGGACCGATGTTAAGGATAATTAGGTGACCTACCTATGGCCACATCTTAATGGAAGTCCATCGCAACATGATGCGTGAATCATACCTATTTAATTCATAATGGATGTCCCACTTGGATCATCACTCAGTTGTGGTGTGGATAGTTGGACACACCCTAGTTATGGTACCCTTTTTGACACCATAAAGCCTTACTTCTAGTTTCCTCTTAAAACCTTGGCTAGGGTATTATTGGACTTGAACTCATACATAGGTGTGTTATTATGTGCGACAGGCTACGTGATTATGTGTACCTTGCTTGTATGAATGCTATTTTCAGGAATCTAGTTTTCTCATAGCAAATTTCACCTAGAGGGTTGTATATAGACCATGTTTGCTTATTACATTGATTAAAGGTCATAATAACCCCCATAGGTTGCATGTCATTCATTTTGTAAAAAGTATCTTCATCTTCCCCTCAATAGTTAAAAAATAAAAAAAAAATTAGGGGATGATGTAATACTATGCATCATGCATTCATATAGAATTAGGAAGCAAACATGATAGGCCTTGCATGTGTCTTAAAGATCGAGTCATTAAAATGAGTGAAAATTCTAAAAGTCCAATATTGTAGGATAAGTCATGCATGAACCCAATTAACCACTCCTCTTTGGACAAGGAAGCAGGGAAAAAGGTTAGTTCGAAAGGGCATTAAAGTTCAAGAAGAAACAACACTGTCACGTGCAGACCCTTTGCCTAGTCGCTCACGTGTGCCACTCGCTTACACTTCCGTCGTAAGACAAGTAAGGCAACCCCAAAGCTAAGCTAAGTATTGCTAAGAAATGAAGTTGATGTGTTGGTGTGGATTTGGCTAAGTAGATAGTTAGCAAGAAACACAAGTGCTTGAAAGGATTTTTACTAATGTGTGAGTGTGTTAACAATTTTTCTAAATGCTTATACAAATGAATGCCTTGGGTATTTATAGGCAACCCCCTTCCTACGATGTCTACTCTAGAACATTCTAACCTCCTCAAATGGAGGGTTCTACACAATACCCTATCTAGAACTTTCTAGTCTTTACATACTCTTATGTACATGTGAGAATACTCTAGAAACATCTATACAACCCCTAGAGCATACCAGAACATTCTAGAGTCACCTACCCTAGAATATCCTATAATGTTCTGGAACCTTCCGGAATGTGACGTACTACTAGAGACCATTCAATGAGGTTCTAGAGCATTCCATACTCTTCCAATGTAGTAGACAGCCTTTACACCAAGTTTGAACCTCGTTAGAGAAATATAGCACTGTCGTCCCCAAGAGTAGTGCTTATCTGCACATCGAGTATTATCCTGCAGCACTTTCTTTTCCTGTAGACTGCCTACTATATGAAGATAAGTGTTTCTTGCACAACACATGAGCGGCTCCCCTTGGGGATCTCTATGCCCTCGTTTCAATGCAATGCGTGGGTCATTGGGTCACTCGTGACAACACGCTCCAATTCAACAATGGGTGATTAAGACCTCACGAGAACGATCAATGAGATGGCCCTCAACATGGCCTAATTAACACAAGCATTCGGAGCAATGAAAGTTGAGATGAACGACCTCAAGATTAGACACGCCATCCAACATATGCAAAAATTAGCTAGAAGGGTCACCGAACAAGATTCCTACTTTGATCCTCCAAACCTCGATCAAAACTAGATCGATACTTTGCTAGAAAAGTTCTCCATTGCGGAACTTCCGAAATTCAATGCTATTGACAATTCGAAGTACTTCTGAAGAGGCTCAAATTCTACATGGATGTGTAGAAGATCAATCCAAGGTTCTATCCAAGGATCTTCCCTATGACTCTCGAGCCCATATGTCAAAAGTGGTTCTTTTGACTCCCCGAAAAAGACACCTTGACTGGGGAGGACATAGCGCACGCATTCATGACTCGTTACAAGGGGAATACTCAAGCTACCACCTCTCTAAGGGAGCTTGAAATTCTCAAACCAGATGAAAGAGAAGGATTCATCTCCAACCTCTCTCGTTGGAGGGAAGAAGCGGCACAAATGGTAACTACGCCACCCGAAAAAGAATAAGTCAAAATCTTCATTACCAACTTGCTCCTAAAATACAAAAATCATCTCAAGTACTTGGGACTTAACACTTTTTATAAGGTTTATCACATTGGGATCGAGATTGAAGACGACCTCAATAAAGAAATCGGAAAAGGAAGATGGACCAGCAATCAAAGGGCTAATCACCCAAAAGCAGCATCTACCTCCAATAATATTAATGCCGTTGAAGAATTCAAGGCTCCTTTTCGTCGCCGACACGAGTACACTCCATTGGGTATGCTCTATACACAAGCATTTGAGAGACTCCAATCAAAAGGCAAGATCAATCTTGTAGGGCCCAATATGGACCCTACTCCTAAAAAGAAGTCATTACGATGTGATGCCAACAAATGTTGCTAGTATCACCAAGGTAGAGGTCACACTGCCGAAGAATTTTGGACTCTCAAAAGTCTTCTACAAGACAAGGTTAAAGATGAAAGGCTCCCCATTCCGCCCGAAGGAAAGAAGCTCAACATCCAAATCAATCCTCTTGCCATCTTTAGGATTAAAGAAGAAAGCTTCTACTTGGATCCAATCACTCTCATCACTTTCGCAAGACGAGCTGTCCCCCAGAATTCCTTAGAAGATGAAGCTACTCTAAAAAACTTTGGAGAAGGAGAGAAGACCTTTGACGACCTTCCTCCCTCCAAAGGTTCCTATGCATGTGACTGTTGGAAGAGGGTTCGAATAAACTGAATGAGAACTGGATGGGATGAGCCCATTATAATCCGAAATGTTATTTTCGACTTTGTAAATGGTATTTCAATGAGCCCAAAAATGTTGAACTAGCATGTCCCTTCATCGAACTCCCCATAGAACTTATGGAGGACATATGGGAAAAAACTTGATCTCAAAAGTCAAGGCATGAGCCTAATAGTTAATAGATACTGGAACAAATACACCAATGAAATGGTACACAACCACATCACTTGGGAAAGACGTATCAAATATCGTTGGCTCATTGAGGAACTTCTTCCCTTGGTTCCCCCTATTCCTCAATATCATCCTGCCTATAGGATGGAAGAAAGGTTTCATCGAAAAGAATGGGAAGATTTTAAAAGACTATGCTATGAATTAGCTAACAACATGGCATTCTCTATCAATGCAGTCAAAAAATATGAACTATCTTTTGACCCACTTGACTTAATTACTTCCGTTGGACAACCTATTCCGCGAATAATCGCCTCGCCACCCTTCTTGGAAGTTAACCGAATATGGGATAGGGACAACAAAGTTGTCTATGCCGGAAATGGGGTACAACCTACTTATCACACTCTCATCGATGAAGATAATGACATCACTGAAGTTCTAAGGCCCTTGTACCCTCTTAAAAACAAAAAATTTCAAGTCCTTACCTGAACAGGACGCCTCAACACTACACATATTCAAAACAACACTTGAGCTACTCCACCACCTCTTCCAACTCAAGAGGAAAACATGGTCGTTAATCAACTCAAAAGAACTAAGGCCAATGTCAACGTATGGAAACTACTCGTCTCTTCGGAAAATCATAGACATGCTCTACTTAAGGCCCTTTCTGACTTGAACGTGGCCGATGACACTGCTCCCGACGGCTTAGTAATCTTATTATCCATGAGAAACATAATCCATCCATCCCCTTTTCCAATGAAGACCTTCCAACCAAAGGTCCAAGCCATAACAAAGCTCTCTACATCACTGTCATAAGTAGGCAACACAACAAACCTATAACCTTGATTAACAATGGCTCGACTATCAATGTGTGCCCTTTAAGAACCGTTCGAAAGCTCGGGGTATTGCAAGAAGAATTCCGTGCTAGTAATCAAGTTATTAGAGCATATGACAACACAAACAGGGACACTATGGGGGTCATATGGCTCAACTTACTAATAGGACCAGTTGAGAAGAAGGTTAAGTTCCATGTCATGGACACTAAAACTAGCTTCAACCTTCTCTTAGGATGGCCTTGGCTCCATGAACTAGGGGTGGTTCCCTCCACTCTTCATCAAAAGATAAAGTTCATGCTATAAGGGGTGGTAATCACTATTGATGCATCTCCAATGAGGATCCGGGCTACTAATCAACTCATCATTAACATCGAGCTTGATGATAATGATGAAAACTTATGGAGATTCTAAATCGCTACTATTGAAGAACGAGACAAAGCTCCTTTTGACTTTGATCCTTACTCAAGCCTTGTGGTTGATGCTCTACTTCACAACCAAGGCTACTTTCCTGGAATAAGTATGGAATCAAGGAGGGTTCTTGCTGCCTCCCTTTTCAATCTCCAACCTAAAAATGATAGGTTCGGATTGGAATACCTTCCAACCCAGGAAGACTATAAGAAGCTCCAAAAGCAGAAAATGGCTAAAAATGATGGAGACATTGAGATCCGCCCCTATTCTCTCACCTTAAACAGGAAATTCTTAAAAGAAGGAGACAACTTCTCCTATTATGAATTTCCTTAACCGTTCTATGGTGCTAATGGAACGAGATATCCGGGATTGGAAATCTTTTCCAACTGTCACATCATAGAAAATGAGACCACTCCAATTACTAAAAGGAAATCCAAACTGGATGACCTTGACGCACAAGGACTTGGATTGCTCTTTGGGTTAGAACGTGCTCCACTAACCGAACAAGAGGTGCTCACGACTATGAATACTGAAATCTTTGATCAAACCCAACTTATCACTCTTGCAAATCAAGTGGTTAGAGGATGGTGCAAGACCTTGAAGATCACTACGCTGGAAGGGAAGATCATGATATTCACCGTAGGAGAGGGCCCAATGTTCATGGGTCTGAAAATGAGTCTGATTCTGAGGCTGAGTCTGGCACTATTAAGATGTTTATTCCTAAGAACTCTATAGTTACTAATAAGCTTATCAAGGATTCTGTCCCTCCTTTAGATTCTACCACTAAGGCTAACTTTGATGTCATGCTCAAAGAGTTCAATAATATGTCTTCATTTGCTTATTCCTCGTCTGCATCTCCTTGCTCCCTCTCCCCTTCATTTGATTGCTTTGCTTCAAAAATCGAAGATCAAAATGATAATGAAATAATAAAGGTTGTACAGGAAAATGAAAATAAAACTCCAATAATTGAGGAAACTTAAAAGATCAATATTTCTGACAATAACACTCCAAGAGAATCGCAAATTGATCTTACACTTAGTTCTCAACAAAGGGCATAACTCATCGCGACACTCACAAAATTCAAAGATGTATTCGCATGATCCTTTGAAGATATGCCTGGGATTGATCCAGAGATAGCTAGGCTCACCATCCCTGTCAACCAGGGGGATAAGCCTGTTAAGCAAAAGCTTAGAAGAATGAAGCCCGAAGTTTAGTTGAAAATTCGAGAAGAGGTAATAAAGCAACTAAAGGCGGGATTTAACAAGGTGGTCTAGTATGCTGATTGGTTGTCAAAATTGTTCCTATGACAAAGAAAGATGGAAGAGTAAGAATGTGCATGGACTTTCGGGACCTGAACGAGGCCAGTCCAACGGATAACCTCCCATTACCTTACATCAATATACTTGTTGATAGCACTGCCAACCATACCTTTTTCTCCTTCATGGATGGTTATGACGGCTGCAATCAAATCAAGATGGACGAAAAGGACATGGAGAAAATGACCTTCATTACTCCATGGAGGTTATATTGCTACACGGTCATGTCATTTGGTTTAAAGAATGTCGGTGCCACAAATCAATGCGCTATAACTACACTTCTTCATGATATAATACAAAAATAAGTAGAGGTCTACATGGATGACATGATAGTGAAAAGCAAGGAAAGGAGTGATGAGGAAATTCTTCGAAAGACTCCGAAGGTTCAACATGAGACTCAATCCTCAAAAGTGTTCCTTTGGTGTTACTTCGGGAAATCTTCTAGGTCACGTCGTTAGCGCGAGAGGAATTGAAATTGATCCAAAAAATATCAAAGCCATCATGTCTCTAAAACCACCAAAGACCGAGAAGGAAATTCAAGGATTCGTTGGAAGGCTCCAATACATAAGTAGGTTCATTTCTAATCTAACTATGGTATGTGAGCCCATGTTCAAGAAATTAAAGAAAGACGCTCCAAAAGAATGGGATGATGACTGCTAACAAGCTTTCGATAAAATCAAGGAGTATCTCACGAATCCGCCTGCTCTGGTACCTCTAACTCCAGGGCATCCTTTGAGACGCTACTTGAACGTCACTCAAACTGCTGCAGAGGCTATGCTAGCACAAGAAATCGATAGAAAAGAAAATGTTCTTTATTACTTAGCAAAAAGTTCATACAATATGAAGAAAGATATTCTAACATCGAAAAATTGTGTTTGGCGTTGGTGTGGCCTACAAAGAAATGAGACACTACTTGCTAACTCACGCCATTCACATAGTCAATAATGGAGATCCGCTTAGATATATCTTTGACAAGCTCGTAGTAAATGGATGAATATCTAGATGGATGATCATATTGGCCGAACTTGACCTTATATTCATATCTCAGAAATCTATAAAAGGAAGCATAGTCTCAGAATTCTTAGCAGACTCTCTGGATGAACCTTGACCTGAGGATTTTGAATTTCCCAATGAAGAATTAATGATGACCGAAGAAGAAAGTTGGTCCTTATACTTTCGTGGGGCCTCTAACAAACAAGGGTGTGGGGTCGGTGTCCTACTTGTTTTGCATAAATAAGAACATACGCCCACATCAGTGAAATTAGACTTTGATGTGACCAACAACGCTGCTGAATATGAAGCTTGCATCATAGGGCTCTAGACCACCGTAGCTTTGACAGTCCGAGAAAGTTAGAAGTGAAAGCTTGGCTCTGTATCAAGCTCCCTTGGAACAAATCGCCTCACAAATCAAAGAAATTGAATACACCTACCTAAAAAGGGAGGATAACCAATTTGTCGATGCTTTAGTTAAGTTGGCGTCAATGGTCCGTATCCCAAGCTCTTTGACTAAAATGCCCTTAGTGGTTGAAAGAAGAAAGGAACCAGCTCATGTTTGCATGGTCGAGGAAGACAACGAGGTGAATAGGTGAACGACCTCAGAAAGGAGGAACCTTGGTACAATGACATGAAAAGTTACTTAGATAATCAACAATACCCTGCTGGTACATCGAAGAAAGAACAACGAGCTTTACGACTCTTGGCCTCCCAATACATCATTCAAGGAGGAGAGTTATATAAAAGACATTATAATGGCTTGCACCTTCGATGCATAGACAGCAAAGAGGCTCAACAGGTTATGGATCAAATACACGCATCTGTGGAACTCACATGAATGCTCGAATGTTGGCTTCTATGATCATTAAGTAAGAGTATTACTGGACTACTATGGAGGAAGATTGCAATAGATATGTGAGACATTGCGACAAGTGCCAGAAATATGCGAATGCTCAACACATCTCTCCATCAAGTACTACTTCATTCCCTATAATCTCCATGGTCGTTTTCAACATGGGGGATGATATAATTGGAAAGATTACACCTTCGGGTCATGGGGGCCATGAGTTCATATTGGTGGCAATTGATTACTTCACCAAATGGGTAGAAGCCACTTCATACCGTGTGTTGCAAGCCAAACATGTGGCACAATTCATTGAAACCAATATAATAATGTGCTGATATGGGGTCCTGCATGAGATCATCAGTGACAATGGAAGTCATTTTCAGGGTGAATGCAAAGAACTCCTCATAAAATATAAGATTGAGCAACACAAATTGTCTCCATATCGACCTCAAACATATGGAGCAGTCGAAGCAGCAAATAAGAACATTAAGGCCATCCTTTCTAAAATGACTGAAACTTACATAGATTGGTCACTTAAGCTACCCTTTGCCTTATGGGGATACTAGAATTCCATTAGGACTTCTATTGGAGCACACCATTTTCTTTGATATACGGGATGGAAGTCGTAAAACCTATCAAACTTGAGATCCCCTCATTGAGAATAGTATTGGAAATTGAACTTCCTGAAGCTGAATGGGTGCGGGCGCGGTATGATGCCTTAGTCTTTCTAGATGAAAAGCGTTTGATGGCCTTTAGTCATGTACAAAACTGTCAAAAAAGAATTGGAAGGCATTTCAATAAATACGTCAAAGAAAGAAATATCAAAGAAGTTGACTTGGTTCTCAAGGCATTATGGAAGACCGACATGGATCCTAGAGGAAAGTTCCGCCCGGCCCAGGCATACCTTAGCTTGATTGAGATTTGAGAATCGACTCAGTCATCGAGTAGCGTCAGGCTGTCAGGCATGACTGGAGCAACATCAGTGATTCTAGCAAAGTGCCGAAGTGACATATAGAAGAACAACCAACACAAATAAAATTATTAAAAAACAATTGTACCACCAAAAAAATAATGAATTATGGAAAACAAATCAAAAACAAAAGGTCATAAATTGGGAAACAAATCGGAAAAAAAAAAAATCAAAATAAGAATAAAGTAAATCACATATAAATGTTTCATTACAAAAGAAATTAAATGAAACTCTCCTAAAACAGACATTTTTCATCTCAGTTTAAGATTACAATATCATTCGTACATTACAAAGATTGGAAAGAGAATAAAGCAATTTGAATGAGAGATTGAAAGACATTAATAAGTATATGTGCATGAGTTATGCATATCTTCAACAAATATGGTTTCTTGTTCAACTATCATTATATACAAATGATTATGCATATGTTCAATAACTTGAGATTAAGCATGACAAAGTACATATGTAATTACCAAATAACAATGCATAATTCTGTAAGTATGTAAGCAGTAACTAAAAAAGAAGAGAAAACAAAACTCCAAAGAAGCACCTTTCACTACAAAGAAAAGAAATTTTAATTACCTACTAATAGGTACTATTCGTTGAATCCCATTCCTCAACCACTTGTTCCATCACGATCGGCCATCTACAAAAATAAATCCCAATAAATATTGGTAGTACAAATAATCAAACATATGAATCGTAAATTGATTAAAAAAAAATAAGGTAATGATTAATAATAAATACAAGTTGCTCCTTAACCAAAATATTAAAGCAAACTAGCAAAAAATTGAGTAATAATTTCGCCAGAGTTTCCTTTGATATTGGACACTCCATAATTCTTAAAATGGAATTATAATAAGTTTTTTTTTTTAAAATAAGTATCTAATGTTTTCAGATTTTTTGAAATAAGTACCTAATCAATTTTTTTTATTTAAATACCTAATACTTACATTTGTCTTAAATTTAAGTACCTATTAACGGAATTGTTAAAATTCTGTTATATAATCCGTTTGTGGGGCCATGTTTAATTTTTTGTTCCTTTTTTCTTTTTCTTCCACCATCAAATCTCCATTAAACACATTTCATTTCCTAATTCTCTTTTTTCCTCCATTAATCCCTTTTTTTCTCTCTCTCTATACTTCTTGAACTTCCCTATGATTGATTTTCTCTCTCTACCACATTCAATTGTCTTTTTTGGTACCCATTTTTATCTTTATTAAAACCATTTTCTTCCCTTTAATAAACCAACTACCAAAAATAATTTAAAATAAAAATGAAAATATTGGAAAAGCAATTTATTTATGTCAAATATTTTGAGTTCTTGAACAAATGCATGTCATTTTGATCATCCTTAAATTTTTTTGAATTTCACATAACTCACACTAAAGTGAAATTTTTTCTTCTATATAATGGTTTTCTTTTTTTATTTTCATTTTGTGGTTTAGTTAAGGGTTTTAACTTTTAATGGAGATTTTAGAAAGAACAAAGAGAAAGAAAACATCATGTTTGGTGGAAAAAAAATGAAAATTTATATAATGGAGGTGTTGTCAATCAAGGAAATAAATAAAAAAAGTGAAATAAATGGGGTTTAATGGAGGTTTTACGGAAAACAAAGATATTTATTCAATGGAGGTTTAATGAGAGGGGGAAAGAGAAAGAAAGGAAAAAGAGGTTTAATGTAGAAAGAAAGAGAAAAATAGGTTTAATAATGGTGGAAGAAAGAAGAATGAAAGTAAGAAAAAAAGGTTTAATGGAGGAAGGAGAAAGGAAAAAAAAGAATTTAAGGGAGGAATTAATTGAAAATAAAAAAACTAGGTGTGGATCCCACAAATGAATTTTTTGACAGAATTACATTACTTCCGTTATGTGGTATTCAATTTAAAGAAAAATGTAAGTATTAGATATTTAAATAAAAAAAAAGTTTGATTAGATACTTATTTCAAAATTTCCGTAAACATTAGCTACTTATAATCAACTAATCTTTATAATAATGCATATTCACCTTTTTCAATTATCAACCAACCAATAATTCTTAAATACAGACACCACATCTTCATGATACAAATCCAAAATTGTACTCATATCCTCAGTTCATTAACTGATTGTCAATACACATATATAAGCTGGCAGTGGTATAAAACAAAATTCTGGCAAGAACTCACCCTTAATATTGGTTTTTTCGGTGTTTTCAAGTATGAGTGAAGGCCCTTTAAACTCCTTTATTCATTCCAATATCTCTTATTCCCTGCATAAATAGATAGAACCTTAAAGAAAAGACATCAACTCAAATACAAAGCTTATTTTTATTAGAAAGAAAAAGTGAAATATGATAATGGAAGTTGAAAACAAGTCCGACTAGTATTGCATTTTTGTGAAGGGTAAAAATGATATACTAGTTCATCAGCGAGTGGCATAAAGTTTACTCTCCAACACTCTATCCCACATGCTTTCCAGCAATATCAAAAAGACAAAACACATGATTAAGTATAAAATACGAGCCCTAATAACATAAAAATTATTTATACCAAAAGAGTTTATATCTACCTTCTTTTTAAGGGCTAAGACATGTTGAGTAGTTAATTAGTGTAAGCTGTCATATCATATATGGCATCATTGATTTGCTCAAGGATTAATCTTCCTCTCATGTTGCTATTGATCACAAGAACAGAAGGCGTGACTAACATGTTCAAAATGAAAGGAAAAACCTATATCAAAACTCCAATGTTGTGTGTAGGAATCTTAAAGGAAACAATGATGCTAGGTAGCTCATCTGGGAATTCAACCACAAAAGAGGAAATCTACCACTCCTTTTCTCCAATCAGACATGAAATCACCAATTATATATTAATATGATAAAGAAAACATCACACTTGAATTTTATGATAATATTGTTGGCAAGCCATTCAACCTTGCCTGGGGCAACAAAACATGCTTCAGTGTCATCCGAAACAATTCAAATAATGAGTCATTTCACATGACATCATAATTACAATATTAATTTTGCAACATAGTTTCAGACAACTGACTACATAATTAGAGAACTATGGAGAAGTGAAATTTTATTTACCTCATCGAAGAACAAATCTAATGAAGTTTATTTTGCTCCATCACCATTGGATACAACTACACTTAGGGTCTATTTGGTTTGACCTAAAATGATTTTCCTGAAAACCATTTTCTCGTTTTACACTGTTTGGTTTGACGTAAAATATAACAATGTAAAATTTATGATGTAAAATCATTTTCGATCCTAGTGAAAACATTTCCCCTAAACTTTAGGAGGAAAATCATTTTACACTCATCACTCAAATATCTTTATAAAAAAAAGGAAACAAAAAAAGCAAACAAAATCAGTGTAATCCAAGCATTTTCCCTATCTCACTTTCTCTCTCTAAACTCCTCATTTTCTCTCTCTTAAATTGGCGAAAATATGAGAACTCGTCTCCTTCAACTTCAGATGCAATCTCAACTTCAAATTACAACTTATCATTAAATCTCAAGCCCAAATATCGATCTCAGCATACTGTTAGGGTTTCTCACTCACTAATTTCTTTGATTATCGCTTCATTTTTAAGGTTTGGAGTTTTTTTTTTTTTTTTTTAATGATTATTCTTTGATTGTTAGGTTTTGATTTGGTTTGTAATCGCTTGATTATTGTTGAAATTGACTAATTTGATTAGAGTTTATGTTTAAATTGATATTTTGATCAAATCAAATCTTCATACGAATGATGTTTTCTCTGATTTCTCCTGTTTTGTTTTGTGTTGAATTAGGTTTCGATTTTTTTGTTTCTCTGATTTGATTAAGTAATATCAAATCAAATCACGTACGTTAACAGATTTTCAGGGAGTGATTAAGGGTTTCAATTCTATTGTTTGGTTTCCGATTGTTGTTATTTAGGGGGATTAGCTCTGTATAAAACATGTTTGACATGGGTACCTGTTAGTTGGTGCAGTTTATTGTGCAAGTGTAACCATTTGTCGTAGGTTCAGCTTGTGAGTAAGTTAAGAAAAGAAGCACAATAGAACAATAGAAATTGAGTTTTGGCAACATTTTTTTAGTTTTAATTGATCATTTGTTAAAAATGATGTTGTATAATGGTATAAATAATACTTATTATGACTTGGTCAAGATTAGTTTGCTGATATAAATTAAACCAGAAGTAGAAGATTTTTTATGTGAACTACATTTTTGCATTGATAGTTTTCTAATGTTAGTGGTCATAGGATATTTCAAATTAAAGGGACTTTTATGTGGAAGCAACTAATACTATGAAAAGTATTGGATACAAAGTTGCAAACAATGACTTTTCGTGTGGTGGACCATGATGAGTTGGAGTTTATAGAGGGAGGCAATTGAGAGATGATTACTGCATTAGGGAAACAAATTACTGTTTCCATTTATTCAATTATTAATGACAATTGATGGAGCTTGACAATGTGGGTATACGTATAATTTGTGTAAAGATCTTTTAGAGTTGAACAATGGTGTTTTAGTTGTTGTTGTAATAATGGATTTAATATTGCTGAAATTTTTAACTGTTGATTTTGAAGGGTTTTGAGTTATGAATAAGTGAGATTGAGGATTGGAAGTGAAGAGTGATGAGGATTGTGGTTTCATTTTGTGACTTCCTTCTTATGTAATAACTATGGATTATCATCATAGCCATTTTGCACAAATCACCTGTTACGACATTTTTATTCTACAATGTCCTTCTTGATGTTCATCTTACTTCTACAGGTTGACATTGCTTGGTATCAACATTGCTAATATGGAGTCGAAAGATGTTAAGAAGTCACAGGTAAATATGTAATCTGTTTTGATGGATAATGTAATCTACTTTGCGCATCAATATGTTGCTACAAGTTCTATAAGGAACTAATTCCCTTAATATTTTCAATTTGTTTTAAATTTATGTAGATGATTCGAAAAGGAATGATCATTGGTGCGGTTTCTGCAATTGTTGCTTGTGTTCTTGCTTTTCTTAAAGTTCGTAAGTTAAGGACTAAAAAACCTAAAATAATTAGGCAGCCTTATGTTAATAGGGATAGTTTGAGGGAGCCTAATATCAATAGTACTTTATATTGTGGTGATACTCATTGTCTTGGACAACTACGTATGAGGCCTAGTGCTTTTTCCAGCTTGTATAATGTTTTAGTGTCAAGGAGAAAGTACTAGTTTTTTTATAAGTGTTAGGTCATAATGTAAGATTTCGGGCAGCCGATGGGAGATTATTTAGATCTAGATGGACCATACTTAACTATTTTCATATTGTGCTCCAAGCAATCCTTCGATTGTATACATATGTTGTGAAACAACCCGATGATTGTGTCGTGCAACCAGAAATTCAGAACAACCATAGGTTTTTTCCTTGGTTTGAAGACTTCATAGGAGCTATAGATAGGACCCATGTGCGTGCATCAATGCCTGTTGAGATGCAAGATAGATTTCGGGGAAGAAAGGATAAGACAACATAGAGTGTGTTAGCTGCCGTTGACTTTGATATGAGATTAACTTACGTTCTTGCTGGTTGGGAGGGTTTTACTCACGATTCTATGTTTCTAGGTGATGCACTTAGAAAGGGTTTTATTGTTCCTGAAAGTAATATTTTAAAAGCTCATCTCCTATTGTTTATACTTAATAATGGTTTACACTTCGCTTGAATTAATTAATATGTTGATACTTATTTATAATTTGTAGGTAAATATTATTTAGCGGACACAGGGTATGGAGATCGTAAAGGTTTCATGCCCCCTTTTAGATGGGTCCGCTATCATTTAAAGGAATATACAAACAATCCTCCTGAGAATGAAAGAGAATTATTCAATCTTCGTCATTCTTCCTTAAGAATGTGTATAGAGAGAGCATTTGGAGTTTTGAAAAAGGGATTTCGAGTGTTGGATGCCGAGCCTTTTTGGTCATTCGGAACTCAACTAGACGTGGTCATTGCATGTTGTGTGATTCATAATTATCTTAGAGGTGTTGATCCAGATGATGCAATTACTAGAGAGGCTGACTTAGAGATTTCTTCACAAGGCATAACAGCATCGATTACTCGACAGGAAATGCGTGAAGAAACCAGAGAGTGTGTAAAACAACGTAATGCCATAGCTGATGCTATGTGGAAGGCATACAAAAAGCGCAGAACCGATTGAATGATATATAAGATACAACAGAAGTAGTTTATTGTGTTTTGTTGCTATCTTTTTTGGAAGTCTTTGTATAGCTTAGTTGCTGGTTTTTCTTGACTATTTTTTGAGTGGTTTGAGTCATTCCTCTCTTAAAACAGTTTTAGATTGTAATATTTCTTGGTATTAATAAAAAATTTCATTTTACCTAAAAAAGATTAAAAAAAACCAAGCGCATAATAATCAATTGTTGTTCTTACATGTGATGTGCTATTGTTTCTAACTACTACTAACCTATTGCTATTGTTATCCAGGTGAAAGAGGAGAAGAAAGCTAACTTTCGTTGGTCGAAATAGATGTCGAAGGAGCTACTGCTAGTTCTTGTTGAAGAAGTCAGGAAAGGAAATCGGCCAAACAACACTTTCAGGACTTGCTCCTTTGTAGAAGCTGCAAAGTTGATTTCTGAAAAATTTCAGACGACATGTAGTGTGGACCATGTTGAGAATCATATGAGGACAGTGAGGAACAACTGGGGAATGATCTGTAAAGTGTGAGGAAGATCTGGGTTTGGTTGGGATGACAATCTAAAGATGGTGACTGCGTCGGAAGATGCGTATAAAGCTTATATCGAGGTATGTTTTCTTCTTTCTTCATCAAATTTGTGGTTGTTGTTGTGGCTTGCTTTTGTGGTTGTATTGACAATTTGCTGATTTGGAGGTTTAAGGTTGATTTTTGATAAATTGGGTTTTGGTTTGTTACTGTTTTGTTGTTAATTTTTGTGGATTTTGAGTTGTTTTTGAATTGGTAATTGATTTTGTGAATTTGTGGATGGTGGATTTTTCTTTGTGCTGTGATTTCTTTGTAAATGTTGAGTTGAAGTTTTGATGCTCAATTCTTGTGTGAAGAGAGAGAAGAGAGTAGAGACAACTGTATCCTGAAGAAAGTATAAAGTAGAGACAAGTGAGGATGAGAAGGAGAAAGGTGAGAGAGGAGAGTGCTAGGAATGCTGATGAAGACGACAGTTTTGTTGCAGTGATGACTTGGCGATCTTGTTTCACAGCGTGCTTTTGATAAGGCTTTGTGTGAATGGTTTGGCTATGCGAAAGTCCTCCGGAATTAGGCAAGCTTCAAACTATGGTTCACATGGAAATTGGCTATACTTCTTACCAAGGAAGTATTCCTTGGGAATTAGGTAACATGAGTGAACTTCAGTACCTTGATATAGCAGGTGCTAATCTCTCAGGTCCAATTCCAAAAGGATTTAGCAAACTGTCTAAGCTTCAATAACTTTTTCTCTTCAGAAATCAGCTTAGTGGTTTTATTCCTTCAGAATTTTGTGACCTGATTTCACTGCAAAGCTTAGATCTTTCTGACAATCAGATTTTTGGGGAAATTCTGGACTGTTTTTCAAAGATGCAGAATTTGACTTTGCTCAGTCTTTTTCAGAATGAAATGAGTGGCACTGTTCCCCAAGCTATAGCAGAACTTCCTAATTTGGAAACTCTGCTTCTTTGGACAATTTTTTCTTTGGATTGCTTTCTAAGAGCTTGGGGATCAACTCAAACCTGGTATTGTTGGATGTTTCTAGTAATAATTTCAACAGAAGCATACCGCCTAATTTTTGTGCTAATGGTATGCTCTCCAAGCTCATATTGTTCTCCAACTAGTTTAGTGGTGAGTTTTCCTCTCTTTGTGTCTAAATGTTCAACTTTTGTTCGAATTCGCTTTGAAGATAACTTAATTTCAGGTCCCATCTCCTTGAACTTTGCCAGTCTATCTGATATTTCATATGTTGATTTGTCATGAATTATGATGCAACCTAACCTGCCTTAGACAGTAGTGTCACTACTTTACTGATTTGCTTGTTACTATGAGATTGATTGTAAAATTGTCACAAAATTTGCTACTTCACTGATTTTCCTGTCTCACTGCTGATGGCCATAGGCTGGTCATGGGTTAAATTAGGAAAAAAACTAAAGTTGTGCGAATTTGGAACTTAAGTCTTACTACTAGATGTTGGTTATTTCTTGGGAGTGACTTTTTGACTGAGATGGCTGAGTACTGCTAAGCAGCTTCTCAAGATAATTAAATTTTCCATTCGCATGTGGCCACACTTTCAAAGCTTGTGAGAGTAGATCTAGATCCTGTTTCTACATCAAATTTTCTGTTTTGTTCATGAGAAATATTTGAAAAGATTGATTAATTTTCTTTTCTTTTTTTTTAACAGGAATACCCTACTCATGAGAAATATTTGAACAAGAGAATTGAAATGTACGATAAGATATCAATAGTGGCGGGTAAGGACGTTGCAAGGGGTAAATTTTCCAAGATGTTTGTTGACATAGACAACACTTCAAGTGGGCAGCCAAGTAACATTGAAATGGAGCCCACTAAGTCAGATAATGCAACTTCATCTGAGTCTAGAAGAAAGACGACTACAGTCGAAGAGGAAGATGGTGATTTGCAGGTTATTTCTACCCAACTAGGAGAGGTTGTCAGTGCCCTTAAATAATTCGCAGACGACCAATTAGATGTAGAGATGTTATATGCGGAAATCATGAAGATGGATGATGTTGAAGAAGCTGTTCGCCATGCTGCTTTTGATCACCTAGTTGAGCGGGAAATGCTCGCTAGGGCATTTTTGACCAAAAGTGAGCATCTTCGCAGAATGTGGCTTCAAAACTTTCGCAAGTCTTTAAGCAAGTCCATATGATATATATATATATAGTCTTCTGTGTTAGTCATAAGAAGTTGTTTTAATTAGTTATTGATATGTATTTCAAAGTATTTTAATGATCTCTTTTTATTGTTATGACTTGTTGAAAGTTTAGAATTGTTATGAAAATGACTATTTGGTATCTTTAATTTATTTATTTTTAATTTTCTTTAAATGTATAGATTTCAATTTTTTTGAATAAAAAAAATCATATTTACTATTGCATGAAAATTACACTAGCTAAAGTAAGAAAATATATTTAAAAAAAATAGTTATAGAAAAGAGAGTTATAAAATGATAAGAGAATACAATTAGAAAATTAATAGGATTTTTAGTTCAACCAAACAACGGAAAATGTTTAAAATGTAAAATCATTTTCCGTGCAACCAAACAACGGAAAAGTTTCATGAAAATGAGTTTTGCACCGTAAAATGTTTTACATGGATAATCATTTTACTTTAAAAATGTTTTACTACTAAACGGACCCTTATAACAAAATCCCAAAACATCAATAACATACTCCGTAATATATACTGTCAACAATATCAAAAAAACAATCTATGCAATGACATCATATCAATTCATATTAAGATTTGATCCAAATATATTCTAAAATAAAATAGAAATAATTCATCCAGAACAAAACATAAACAAGATAGAACCTTGAAAGTATGGTATTGTTACATTTTACACATGAATGAGAAAAAACACAAATTCACAAATTATATTTAGAAGTGAGTTTCTGCAGCAACTCAAATGAACTGATCAAACATCAAACACTAATTCATCAAATATGTCCAAATTAGAACTTTATATGCAAATAAATTATCATTTACAAAAATCAATACCAAATCATTTGTAACAAAAAAATCATATTTAACTATACGAATAAAGGGAAAAAATATACGGCAGTTGGAGCCTAACAAGTTTGAAGAAAAATAGGATAAATATTACCGTTTTTTAATTAGCATTCGAATTAGCAACATATCAGTAACTTAGGCCCTGTTTTTGACTTATTTTTGCTTATTTGGACTTATTTTTTATGATCGGAACCTATATTTGCTGAACTGAACTTATTTTTACTTATCTGAACTTATTTTTGCTGAACGGAGTTATTGTTGCTGAAATCATTAACAATTTATTAACCATTGAAACTAATTTTTGCTGAAATTAACTTATTTTTGTTGAATTAAGCTCATTTTTGTTGAAATGAACTTATTTTTGCTATACTAGACTTATTTTTGCTGAAAATAAGTAAAAATAAGTATAGGAGAACAGGGTTTTAGTCTTCCACAAGCCTTAACCTTACATTGTTGTTGTGCAAAAACAACTCTAGAAGAATTTGGGCCCGCAGAAATTACACTATGTGAATTGTTTCTCACACTATAAAAAGAGCATGTTGCGATGATGGTGAACAAATAAGGATTTGATATATATAATGATAGTGATGATGATTGGTGGAGTTTTGATGAGTTCTTAGAGAAAAAGAAAGGAGAGATATGCGAAAGAATGTAGAGAGAGGGAGTTATAAGAATAGGTGGTAGGCGGTTTTCTAAAACTTGTAGGCTTTCTTTGAGGTTTACACTAATTTACCTATATTACTTTCGAAAAATGGTCCACGCTTTTAAAATGCGTTTAAGTCAAAAAACACTCTTTTTCTAGTAGCGAGGATTCATTTTAAGTTGATATTTTCGCAATCGTTCAAACACTTTGCGAAGTTCTTTCATGTGGTCTTTCGTTCTTTTAGACTTTACCACCAAATAATCCACATAATACTCCACAATTTTGTGCATCATATCCTTAGGCATCTTTTGCATAGCACGTTGGTATGTGGCTCCAATATTTTTTATTCCAAAAGGCACGACTTTGTAACAAAATATCCCTTTTGGAGTACGAAAGGCGCATGAATCTGATTGTACCCAGTTGTACAATACATAAATAATAACGTCTTATGACCAGTAGTTGCATCATGATTTTTATGACTAGAAGAGGGAAGTCATCTTTTGGACTGCAACATTCAAATTGCGGAAGTTAACAAAAATCCATAACTATCCATTTTTCTTCCTTACAGAAACAATATTTGCTATGCAAGTTGAGTACTTGACTGTAAGTGTAAGTGACACACAAGAGGGGGGTGAATTGAGTGTTGCGAGATTGTTGAAAATTTTTCGATTGGTTGTGAGAACAGTTAAAAACCAGTTCTCAAGCAGCGGAAACAAAAATGCAATAAAATAAACAACACCAAGATTTAACGAGGTTTGACTTCTAATAAGTCTACGTCCTCCACTCACTCACTCATTTTATTAATCAACTCAGAATAGCAAAAAGAATTACACAAAATAACTTATGCACCTATGCTCTATATGATTCCCCAACTTCCACCTATGGAAGTTCGACTCAACCTTCAACTATGAAGGTTTAAATGAAGATGAGCCCTGATCAACTTCCCCAGCAAACCGAACTCACAGAATGCTCGAATTACAACACTTTTTCTACCAATAATAATTAGCCTACACGCTTACCAAAGAGAGTATAATAAGACCTTAATATGGTATTCGGGTTTATGCTTGGTTAAGACTTAGAGAGAGAACTTTTGCAATCTATGTTCTTCCGTTTTTGTTCGTGCAAAAGTGTCATGTTTGCATGCCAACAGATTCTCTTTAATAAGCCTTTGGCTAGTATGTTATAGAATATTGCAACAGAATATTTTCCTTAGGAATATGGAAGTAATTCCACGGATAATATTCTCACTGATTTTATTTGAGATCAAATAAAATCAGTACAATATAATATAACATACTTGCCATACTTAAGAATATCTTACTTGCATACCAAACCAAGCATCCGTGTATTTTTGAAATCAATTTTGCGCGGGAAGAAAATTTTCCTAAGGTACGGATGTATAAAGTAAACTCGAGAGGACTGGTTTAGCATTGTTTCCAGATTGTTCCAGTCAGCCAAGTTTACTTGTAATTGTGTATGACAAGCAACCAGGGTTCCTTGTCATCCACAATTAGTTCACCTCTCTAATCTCAACCTTTATAGTGCATCTATAAACCATTATACCACTTAAATTGCATCTAAGATCTAAGAATATGACTTTATGAACTTGGTCATCATACAAATGTCAAGACTTGGCTTCATGAGTTTCATCTTGTCATCCATTGAACTTGTCCTTTAGTACCTGCACATGCAAACAGAAAATTGCATACAATATGATAGTTCAATGTAGTTTGTCATCATTCAAAACACAAGCTAGGAACTCAACAAATTCCCCCTTTTTGATGATGACAAACCATGAAGTTCCCCCTCCAAATAATATCATTAAGTTTTTGGAACTCTTTTAAAAACTTGAATCCTTTTAGAATTCAAAGAAATGGTCTCGTACTGTTCCTGCAGATTAAGCATCATTTACAAGTACAACAGTTCACAACGAACTGACAACATTTTAAGAAAGAGTATCTAAGTACCAAGTGCAAATACTAATTAGACTAAGAGCTCTTAGACTTAAACATGCATTCACAATAAGAACATCAGTAAGTTCATCAGACTTCTTTCCAAGCCGTTTGGATGATAAGAAGTATAATGCTTTGAATACACTAACTTCCAGACCGTTCAGGTTTGTCACCACTAGCAAGGCTTTTAACCTTGCTCTAGTTGTTGCAACACACACAGATTACAACTCATTAGACCTTCTTCCTCTTGAGATAGGTAGAAGAGATCAGAACTTCACCTGCTTCCCCCTTTTGGCATCATCAAAATAGTCAAGGAATAACAACATGTAAACACAATCAGTAGTCAAACTACTAATTATATTAAGATCAAGCTAATTTAGGTAGCTCAAACAGCATTCTAGAGATACTGATCCTACCATTGTTCCCGCAAAAGTACCAAAACTACTTGTCCTAAATAATTATTACAGACCAGTAGTAGACCAAATTACATAATAGTAATGTCTTTGTAATTTGGGAGAGGGGAAACCAGAATAAGAGTTCAATAAATAAGAGGGGTTAGCAGAAATAAGAGAATAAAAGAAGAAACAAAGGAATTTTAATCTGTTCCAGAGTCATTTTCAGTCTCATTATCTACCTCATAATTGAAGCACTGTCATCATTTTCCTCATCTTCCTCTTCTTCATTCTTCTCAGAGATCAGTTCATCATCTTCATCACCAGCATCACCAGCAGCTTTTGATGATTCTTCCTTTTCTTCAGAATCCTCTGCTCCTTTTATACCAGCTTTATGAAGACGAACCTCAATTCTCCTGTGATACCAGCTCCTAAAGTGCAGCACAGAGTGTAGTGATACTATTTACCATATTCTGCATTAGCTGATTCTGGTCACTTAGCAACTTCACAAAGGCATAGGTTGCCTGAATAGATTCTGTACCAGTCCCAGCAAGACCAGCATCACTTCTGTCCCCATCTTTCACTTTCAAAACACCACCCGCATATGTCATACCCTTCTGACCTATTATCTAATTTGTGAGATGAGACATGGTGTAGTACCCCACATTTTCACGTACTCTTACCAAGGAATATGTCATGTCAAGAGACAAGAAGGATAATGTTAATGTGTAGATACTTTGTTTAGATATAGTTGACTAGTGATGTCTAATGTTTCTGATGTTTAGTTGAACAGTTTAAGTTATTGTTTACCTTAGTTTGAATAGGTGGTAGTGATCCATAAGAAGTAATGAGAAAAGTTGAGTAACAAAATTATTTTGTGAATTAAAGCCTCAAGTAGAATAGAAGCAAGGGAATTATTTTTATTTCTTATGTGCTTTATTATTATTTTAATGGTTGTGTAAACAATCAAGATAAAGTGAATCATTCACTCTAAAATAATGAAATTTCATTTATGAGATGAAATGAGGAAGTGTTCTATGATTTAAGTCTATGTTGTCCTAACTTACAGTTAGACTTAATCTAATACAAAGGTATTTTCTTCTACATGAGAAATAGAATGGATGAACGTAACAACGATCAGCTGAATGAAGAAGTGAGGCAATTAGCTATTGTAGCTGAACAGTTAGCTGCCAGAGGAAATGGAAATGGTAGTGACCCTGCTGGGGAACTCTTCAAGAATATTTCTCAAAGCAAGCCACCCATTTACCAAGGAGAGCACAATCCAACTGTTCTAGAGGATGGTTGAGAGTGTTTAATAAGTTGTTTGGGGCAGTTGAGTGTCCAGAGGGACTTAAAGTGAACCATGTTGTGTACTATCTTAGAGGAGAAGCTGATTTATGGTGGTCACAGAATGAGGCTGTAATAAGGGCTTTACTAGGGTTTAATTGAGAAAGGTTTCAGGAGCAGATTCGTAATAAGTTCTACCCTGTGTTTCTTCAGAAACAGAAGGCTGAGGAGTTTCTAGAACTTAAGATAGGGAGTATGTCTATTATTGAGTACTACTCTAAGTTTATAGAGTTGTCTAGGTTTGCTCCTGAGGCTGTAGCAACTGAGAGGTTGAAGGCTAGTCGTTTTGAGAGAGGTTACCCTTAGATTTACAATCACAATTTGTTGGACAGATCTTTGAATCCTTGGATGATTTATATGGTAGAGCTCCAAACTTGTATGCCATAGACCAAAAGAAAAAGGAGGTACAGAAGGAAAGCGAGACGAGGGAGAAAAGGAAGGATGGTGGAGGAAACTTCAACCAACAAGGAAATCATGGTGCATACAAGAGACCTCGTTTCAACAAATTCCAGGGTAGTAGGGGAAACTTTGGGAAGCCTAATTCAGGAAATGGGAATAAGACTCAGGTGGCTAGTCAAGGAGGGCGTGTGTACTTTTGCAAGAAGTGTCCCAACAATCACCCAGGGAAGGACAGTGCAGGGAACCCAGTGACTTGACGGTTGTGTAACAAACATGGACACCGTGAGTATGAGTGCTTCTCTAAGAATAAAGGAAAGGAGGGACAGAATTCTCAAACTAGGGGAAATCCAGCTGGGGGACAACAAAAGGGTTTCCAACGAAATATGGGAGGGAAGGTGACATCTCAAGTCGGAAGTAAGAATGGGAGTGGGAATGGAGGAGGACAGACTAACACCTCAAACACTGGAAAGTTGAATGTGATAGCTCGAAGTGAAGTGGATGCTAATAAAGATGTGATCACTGGTACGTTTTCTATTCACTCTCTTCCTGTTAAAGTTTTGTTTGATTCTGGTGCAACGTACTCTTTTGTTTCCACTAAACTCCTAGAAAAGTTAAAATATGTGTTGGGAAAAGTAGATGCTGTAGATATGTCAATAGTGTTACCTTCAGGACAAGAAGTGCAATGTTCAAGGAGATTTCAAGATGTTCCTATTGAAATTGAGGGAGTGGAGTTTAAGGCTAACCTAATCGAGTTTGATTTAGGTCACTTAGAAGTGATCCAAGGGATGGATTGGTTGAGTAAACATAAAGCTGAGATTCTATGTGAACCACAGAAGATCTCGTTGATGAATAAAGGTAACAAGGTGAGCTATTGGAGGGCAGGAAGACCGAAACACAACTAAATAGTGTTAGTAATGAGGTTTGCTAGGTTTGTGAAGAAAGGTTTTCAAATCTACCTTTGTAGTGTGAGAGATGTGGATTATGTTGAGACTGCTAAACCTGAAGATATTGAAGTAGTGAGGGACTTTCTTGATGTGTTTCCGTAGTAGATTCCAAAACTGTCACCTAAGTGAGAAATTGACTTTACCATAGACTTAGTCCCAGGAACAGCACCTATTTCCAAAGCACCCGATAGGATGGCGCCTACAGAAATGAGTGAGTTGAAGGAACAATTGCAGGATTTGTTGGAAAAAATTTACATTAGGGCTAGTGCTTCACCTTGGGGAGCACTAGTATTGTTTGTGAAGAAGAAAGATGAGAGTTTATGGTTATGTATTGACTATAGGGAGCTGAATAATGTGACGATCAAGAATAAGTATCCATTACCGAGAATTGATGACTTGTTTGATCAACTGAAAGGAGCTACTGTGTTTTTGAAAATTGACTTGAGGTCAGGATACCATCAATTGAGGATTGCTAATGAGGACATACCGAAAACTGCTTTTTGCACTAGGTATGAACACTATGAGTTCCCTGTTATGCCTTTTGGGTTAACCAATGTGCTAGCAATTTTTATGGATCTAATGAATAGAATCTTCCAACGTTTATTGGATAACTTTGTGGTCGTTTTCATTCATGACATCTTGGTGTATTCAAAGAGTAAGGAAGAACATGTGGTTCATTTGAGGATAATTTTGATGACCTTAAGGGAGAATGAGTGGTATGCTAAGTTCTCGAAATGTGAATTCTGGTTGGAGAAAGTAGCATTCTTGGGGCATATTGTGTCTAAAGAGGGAGTTGAAGTAGACCCAGCTAAAATTGAAGCAGTTAAGGAATGGCCTACACTTAAGAATGTAACGGATGTACGTAGTTTCATAGGGTTAGCAGGTTACTATAGGAGGTTTGTGAAGCACTTTTCGAGGATTGCTAAACCCATGACTTCGTTAATGAATAAAGACTATAAAGTTGAGTGGAGTAATAAATGTGAGGAGGCATTTCAGACCTTGAAAGAGCGTTTGACTACAGCTCCAGTGCTGACCTTGCCAGATGGAAGTGACTCTTATGATTTGTATAGTGACGCTTCTAAAAATGGGTTGGGATGTGTGTTGATACAAAATAGAAAGGTGACAGCTTATGCTTCGAGGCAACTGAAACCATATGAGGTTAACTACCCTACTCATGATCTAAAGTTAGCAGTAATAGTGTTTGCCTTGAAAATTTGGAGACATTATTGGTATGGGGTAAAATGTAGGATATACATAGACCACAAAAGTTTAAAGTACTTTTTCACTCAAAAGGATTTAAATATGAAACAAAGGATATGGCTTGATTTGATCAAGAATTATGACCGAGATATCGAATACCATGAAGGGAAAGCCAATATGGTAGCCGATACTCTAAGTCACAAAACAAAACATGGAGTGAACACCTTGGTGGTTGCTAATGAGCTATGTAAGGACATAGAGAGATTGAGTTTGGAAATAGTGAAGGAGGGAGAGTTGGAGGGAATTCTTTGTAATCTTAGTATCCAACCAACAATAGTCGAGGAAATTAAGAAGAACCAAGAAGGAGATGTGAAACTGGACAAAATCAAGGAAAAGATGAAAGAAGGAAAGCCTATGGATTTTAAGATTCATGAGGATGGAAGTTTAAGGTATAAGGGAAGGTGGTGTGTACCACAGAAATGTGAGGATTTGAAGCGAAGAATCATGGAGGAGGATCATAATACCCTGTATTCAGTGCATCCTGGAGGCGATAAACTGTAAAAGGATTTAAAGAAGATGTATTGGTGGCCTAGGATGAAGAGAGAAGTGGCAGAATTTGTGAGTAAATGTCTTACTTGTCAAAAGGTTAAATTTGAGGATAAGCGACTTTAACAAGAAGTCCAACCACTTGAGATACCAGGATGGAAATGGGATTGCATTTCGATGGACTTTGTGACTTGCTTGCCAAAGTCTAAGAGTTAGAATGATACCATATGGGTAGTGGTGGATAGACTTACTAAGTCAGCAGTGTTTATACCCATGAAAGAGACTTGGAAAATGGAACAACTTGCAAAGGCTTACATAAAACATGTTGTGAGGCTACATGGAGTTCCAAAGGATACCGTGTCAGATAGGGATTCTAGCTTTCTTTCGAAATTCTGGAAAAGTGTTCAGGAGAACTTTAGCACAACCTTGAAGATCAGATGAGTATAACTTTCCATCCACCAACTGATGGACAAATAGAGAAAACCATACAAACCTTTGAGGACATGCTAAGGGCTTGTGTAATGGACTTTCAAGGGAATAGGGGAGGATCACTTGGATCTCATTGAGTTTTCATACAAAAATAGTTACCATGCAAGTATTGGCATGACACCCTTTGAGGCCTTGTATTGAAGGAAGTGTAGGAGCCCTTTGTGTTGGAACGACATAAGTGAGACAGTGATTCTAGGTACTCAATTAATAGAGGAGAACACCGAGAAAATTAAAGTAATACAAGCAAAGATTCAAGTAGAACAAGATAGACAATACCCTATGCAGATAAAAAAAGCCAAGAAGTTGTGTTTGAAGTTGGCGGTTACTTAAGGCATCACCAATGAAAGGAGTGATGAGTTTTGGAAAGAAGGGAAAGTTGAGCCCAAAGTACATAGGACCCTATGAGATCTTGCAAAGGGTTGGAAAGGTAGCTTATAAGTTAGCACTACCAATGGAGTTGTGCAAAGACACAATGTTTTCCATGTCTCTCAACTAAGGAAGTTTGTGCTAGACGAGTCACATGTGTTACAACCTGAAACAATAGAGTTGGACCAAATTTTGACCTATGAAGTGAGGCCAATTAAAATCCTAGATAGTAAGGTCAGATATACTCATAGAAAGAGTGTCAAAATAGTGAACGTGTTGTGGTCTAACCAAGAAACCGAAGGAGCTACTTGGGAAGATGAAGATTTAATGAGAGAAAAATACCCAGAGCTCTTTCACGTTAGTAGTAGAGTTACGAGGACATAACTCGATCCCTAAGGGGGGTAGAAAGGGACCTGTTTTTCACGCATTTTACCCTCAGTTTTACAAGTTTTTATGAGTTTCTATGACTTTTAAGAAAGAGTTTTATGTTTGTCTAATAAAAGTTCTCAAATAACTGTCTAAGATCTACAACCAACATAGCATTAGAGTAAGCAAGTTTAAAGTAAAACTAGTCACTATTCAAATTCCATACACTAATTTACACAAAGTTTCGGGGCGAAACTTCTTTTAAGGGGGGTAGACTGTAATACCCCACATTTTCACGTATTTAAATAAATTATTTTTTGTATTTTATGCGTATAATTTTTGTAATTTGTTAATATGATTTTAATATTTTTATTTGAAAAATTATGTTCAATAGGAATATTAAATAAAAAGAAATAATAATGTCAAAGAGGTTTTAATTAGAAATAATTATCTGTACTGTGCTTATAAATAATATTTTATAAAATATTTTAAAAGCTTCTAAAAAAAGATTTCAAAGGTTTCCTAATTTAGTTTGGAGTATTTATAGGCTTCACCCAAATCCTTACTTTGGGCCTCACTAAAATCCTACTTTAGGGCCTATAAATACCCTATAAAACCTAAAATTTTAGATTTTCATGATCATACTAGTCATTAGGATTCCAAAAAATCTAGAGAGAGAAAGAGAGAAAAAAAGGGCTTGCGATTTCCGAAAAAAAAGAAGAAAAAAAATTGTAGTTTGGAAATCCGAAGAAATTTTTTTTTTGTGCCTCGGGATCCGCGCCCAGCCGGACCCACCGCCAGTATTTTTTTGAAACTTAAAAAAAAAAATCTCCTTCTCTATTTTTGATTCAATCTTGCAAATTCATGTTCATAATTATGTTTAATCATGTTTTTATAAGTTTAATCATGTTTTAAAATAAGTATGAATTGTTTAAAGGCATGAATTAATTTTGTTGTTCATGAGAATATAGATTATGGTTTGAAAAACTTATGAAGTTATGATTTTATGAGTTTTTATGTTCTAAACTTTGATATTATGATCATAAATTATTGGTAGGTGAATTTATGATGATGTTATTGAGTTTAGATTGATTTTTAAGGGTTTTAAACTTAATTTTATAATCATGAATTTGACTGGAAAAAATATTATGAATATGTTTTGGCATATGAAAAATTGTTCTAAAGCCTAGATTGATTTATATATATGTTAGTGGATTGTAGAAGTGTTTTGGCATGAAATTATGATGTTTTTAATGGTTTCCATGACTTTGAAGTTAGGAAACAAATCTGAAATTTTTATGAAAACAAGTTAAATTAAGTTTTAAGTGTCCACATTGTACAAGTATGATCACACATCAATCCTATATAGATATATATAAGTTTTAGTATGTTTTATGAAGTCTAAAAGTGATTTTAAGCATGTTTAACATGCTGTCCAGAATTTATGAATTTAATAATTAGGCTTTTAAAGTATGTAATTAGCATAAATTGATCATTTAAATTAAGTAATACATTGTATGATTGATTGATGTGGTTTTTGAAGTTTTTCAAGGAGTTTTGATAATTTCATATTGCTGTCCACTTTTCTAAAGTGGCATAAAATTATACTAAGGTTTTATAAAGCGTAAATAAGTCCCGAAAAACTAAGTGGTGTTGCAATAGAATAGTTAAAGTGTAGTTTGGAATTGAATAGAGACCATATAAGGAAGTTTTGGACAAAGTTATTAATATAGAAGTTAGTTATAGTTTTTGTAGAATTTAGTTAACAAGGTTTTAATTTAGTTTCGGTTTTTCCTTATGTAGGAAACTTTGAACTAGTCCACTTCTAAAAGTTGTGGCGGAGCACAGTTATTTTACAAGGTACGTAAGTACTAAAGACAAACACAAAAGTTAGAATGCATGCTTGAACAATTCTTGATTACATGAAATCTCGTATGCTTGATTTGAATCATGAATTTATGTGCATGGCAAGTTTATTAGTAGCACGTTCTTCAAGTATGATGCCATTCCATGTTAAATAGAAGGCTGAATTTTTATAATCTTAAATTGGAATATTATGATCAGTTTGATTTGGCCAATAATTTATTAATCAAGGAAGAAATTTATTTTTAAGTTGGTTAGTTACTTAATCAACAAATAAGGTAGTTGTGAATTTTTATTTACATAAATAAAAGAACTTATGAGCAATTATTTTTAGACATGTTGCCACTCACGGTTTAATGTGTGGTCAAGAAGGAAGTAAGTTATTAGCCACTCACAGTTAATGTGTGGTAAAGGAAGTTTAGTTTAATTAAAGGACACAGATAAGATTAATTTGGAATCACCTTAAATTGAAGATAATTAAATTGTCTTATGTGATTTAATGCACGTCTTTATGTGATGTTGCATGGGAGTCATAACATTTCTAAACCTGTTAAATCACGTAAAGTGTAAGAAGACTTACATCAAAACTCTTGGAATGTATATACCTTGAGTATGAACAATGGGAGGAGTCGTAAGGAACAGTGATCTATGACTTCTAATTGGAGTACAAGACGTTGTACTCTTTTCTATTTTTAATGCGCCAGATGTCCGTCACTTTATGTAACATAGTAATACCTTCTTGGAGTTGCTCCCACATTGGTGTCCAATAGGGCGATGATTTTAAGGAGGAAACCCGTTCGATGCAGGATCCATAAGTTTATCCATGTACAGGTTAAAAGGTTGTCAAAGGTAAGTTGAGTGCGTGTTCTATTTATTATTGTTGCTGCATAGTTTTTAGTAGTTATGTACTCAGCTTTGCTGACTGTTTGTTTTGTGTGCATGGCTTTGTCTTGGACTTGGTCCGATGATGACCCACTTGTGGTGAGTAGTTGTCTAGTAAAAGAAAAGCTTCAGGTACAAGTGGGCATAAGTCATTTCATTATGGGATTGAGTGAGATCGCTTGCTGTGTTTTGTAGCTTACTTTATTTTAATTGCTTATGAAGACTAACAGTTATTTTGGATGTTTGGATTTCAAAAGACTTTTGATATTAGTTTTGGTTTGCTTTTTAAGGGCCATTAATATGGTTCCGAATTGTAATAAGTTTAAAGTAGATTTTTAATTTGAAGTTGTTTGAAGTTTAGTTTTCAATTATTTTGGTTTGAGACTTCTGCTGTAGTACTTTGATAAATGCCTTAGCCGTTATCATGGTGGCGGTAATACTTTGGTTTTTCCATATTTAGTAGTTTTAATAAATATAATTCTTATTAATTTAATATGTTTTCCGGAAAAATGAGAAGTAGGAAGTTAGGAAATCCAGGGTGTTACAATGATGGGCTGGAATGAGAGCGCTTGCTGTGTACTATTTTGTAGCTTTACTTTATTTTATATTGCTTATGAAGCACTTACTATTATTTGGATGTGGTTTTATTTCCTAAAGATTTTAGTTTGGTTTTTAAGGGCCATTAATATGGTTCCGAAGTGTAATAAAGTTTAAAGTCAATTTTTATTTTTAGATTGTTTTGAAGTTTAGTTTTAAATTGGTTTTGGTTTTAAGACTTTCGCTGTAGTACTTTGATAAATGCCTTAGCCGTTATCATGGTAGCGGTAATACTTTGGTTTTTCCATATTTAGAAGTTTTAATAAATATAATCCTTTATATTTATATATAATATGTTTTCCGGAATAATAAAAAGTAAGTAGTTAGGAAATTCCAGGGTGTTACACATGGATCCATAGCCTCCCACCATGGGAACTCTCCAATGACCAAATACCAAGGTCAGCCATCCTCCATAGGGCAGAGCATGGTTTTCTTTCTCCACACAACAGATCATATGTCCTAATATAATTTCATGGAGGTCTACTGGAATGTGTTCAATGAGACAGTGAATCAAAACACTATCCATCAACCGTACACTCATTTAGCCTTGTGCTCTAGGACACACAGTCTTGAGGCTATGGTATGAAATATCCTCATGATTGGCTCTTTAGGTGGCTAATGGTGTACCCATGCTTGGGATCATGTTGACCAGTAAACAATCTCGTCTGGATCTGTTCTGTTGTGACTCTCTTGACAGAAGGCTAATTCTCTCTTGACAGAAGGCTAATTCTCCCTTGAGTACACATCAAGTCCCTTAGTTGGGACTTTGAAAATTTCTGCTAACTTCTTTTCACACAGATTAATGGGAGTATCCTTAACAAAAGAAAAATAGGACCCATCGTCCTTGTTACGCAGGTTTTCATAAAAAATTTCAACCAATGGCACAAAAACATCAAAATCTTTAGCAAACAACACAGACCACTTCTGAAATTCTAAAGCATCTTTAATCTCAACCAAAAACTTTGGTATGCAGCTTTGATATCTTGCACACACCCTAATGAAAACAGTATATCTGGCCTACTGGATGTTAAGTAAATCAATGAGCCAATCATACCTCCGTACAACTTACCCTCAACATCCTTTCCCTTCTCATCAAGGCTCGGTTTTGTAGAAGTTGGAATAGGTGTTTCATAGGATTTGCTGTCTTGCAAACCATATCTTTTCAGCAGCTCCTTGAGGTACGTCTACTGATGAATCATGATTCTATCCTTGGGTTGCTTGATTTAAAGCCCTAGGAAGAACCCAATTCTCCCATCATACTCATATCAAATTCACTTTTCATCAAATCTGCAAACTCATTACACAAATAAGGATTAGTAGCTCCGAACAAAATATCATCAACATATATCTGAAGCACTAACAAATAAGTTCCCCTTTCCTTTAAGAATAGTGTCTTGTCAACCAAACCTCTCTTATATCCATTTTCTAAAAGAAAACTGGAAAGTCTCTCATACCATGCTCTAGGAGCTTGTTTGAGACCATAAAGAGCTTTGTTAAGTTTAAAAGTGTGGTTTGGCAAGTCACTATCCTCAAATCCAGGGGGTTGTTCCACATACACATCTTCTTTCAAATAACCATTAAGAAAGGTTGTCTTAACATCCATTTGAAAGAGTTTGAAGTTCATATGAGAAGCAAAAGCAATTAAAATCCTAGTTGCTTCAAGCCTAGTTACAGGAGCAAAGGTTTCATCATAATTATTTCCTTTGTGCTGATTAAACCCTTGAACCACTAGCCTAGCCTTGTTTCTGACTATAATACCTGAATCGTCCAATTTGTTCCTGAACACCCACTTAGTTCCCATAATAGACATGTTTTCCTTCTAGTGTTCAAGATGCCCCACTTGATTTCTCTCAAACTGATTGAGTTCATCTTGCATGGCTAGAACCCAATCTGGATCCATTAAAGCAACCTTATGATCAGTTTATTCAACATTTGAAAGAAAGGAATAGAAAGCACAAAAGTTCTGTAAAGTAGAATTCCTTGTTTGCACCCCCTTGTTAATGTCACTAATGATAATATCAGAGGGATGAGAGGACTTATACTTAACAGATTTGTTTATATCAAAGTTTACATTAGTGCCTCCTAACATTGAACTGGTTGTTGTACTGGTTCCCCCTGTCTTGTTGTTGCCTTGAACAGGTGAATTGGGTTCCATAGTGATCTCAACTGCATCATCTTCATGTGGATGAGCCTCTAAGTTACTACCTCCTTCTCTTACCTCTTGAGCTACTTGATTCTGTGCTGGATTAGACTCTTCCTCTCTAGGGGAGTTGTGTGGTGAGTCTGGTTTAGCATCTTCTCCTTCTTTAGCTCCTATAATGTTTAGCATGCCAATTTCGAACTCATCAGCATCATCAACCTACACCTGCTTGTTGAACATGTTAATTTCATCAAATACGACACGGATACTTTCTTCAAAACAGAAGGTTCTTTTGTTGAAAACTTTGTATGCCTTGATGTGTGAAGAGTATCCAATAAAAACAACCTCATCACTCCTAGGATCAAATTTGTCGAAACTTGATTTACCATTGTTGTGTACAAGGCACTTGCACCCAAAAGTGTGTAAATGTGCAATGTTTGGTTTTCTTCCCCTAAGGTGCTCATAAGGTGTTTTCGTTAGTGAAGGTCTCAACATTACTCTATTTAAAATATAGCACGCAGTACTCACAACTTCAGCCTAGAAGTTTCGAGGTAAACCACTCTCTAGAAGCATTGTTCTTGCCATTTCTTCTAGAGTGCGATTTTTCCTTTCAACCGCTTCATTTTGTTGTGGAGTTCTGGGAGCTGAGAAGTTGTAAGATACACCATGATTATTACAGTAGGTTATAAAGCAAACATTGTCAAACTCATAACCATGATAAGACCGGATAGAGACCAGTTGATGATTAATCTAGTTTCATTTTTAAATTTTAGAAAGATTGTCCAAGTATAACGAGAGTAATCACCAACTAACACAAACACATAACTATGACCATTTCGACCTTGTACACGCATGGGCCCACAAAGATCCATGTGCACAATTTCGAATGGTCTAGTGGTGCTTACAACCTTCCTTGGCTGAAAAGAGGACTTGACATGCTTACATTTAGCACACTCATAGCAAATATGATCTGCAGCGAACTTAATATTAGGTAAACCTGTAACTAAGTCCTGAGATTGTAGTTTATTTAACAAAGAAAAACTTACATTTCCAAGTCTCTTATGCCACATCCAATGGTCATCCTCTACAACATTGTCACAAATGGCACTGGTCTTAGGAATCTGACTCAAAAATGTTATGTAAACATTATTGTGCCGGAACCCCTTACAGACCAGTTCCTTTGTTTTAGTGTTGACTATGTGATAAAGATTGGTTTCAAATTCAACATGGTTTCCTTTGTTACATAGCCGAGTTATGCTCAAGAGGTTATGTTTCAAATCTTCAATAAAGTATACATTATCAATCACTTGAGAAAGTGTCTTACCAACCTTACCTATACCTTTGATCAAACCTTTGCTATTGTCTCCGAAGGTGACACTTCCTCCTTCATAGGCTACGAGTGAAAGAAATTGAATTTTGTCTCCTGACATGTGTCTCGAGCAACCACTGTCCAAATACCAATATGGCTTTCCTTTCACTCTAACCTGCACAAACAAATCAGGGTTTAGTTTTGGGAACCCAGATTTTCTTGGGTTCCTTGTCATTAGGAACTGGTTTGATACTGTCCTTTCTTACCCAGATTTGTTTTACATTTGTTTTCCTTGTTTTATCATCTTTTCCATTTTTAGACCAATTATGTGTGTGACTCTTTTGATTATGAACCTTTTGAACGTGAGACTGATTTCTTTTATCATGTTTTTGCTTTGTCCAACAAGTCTCAATTACATGTACGTTCTTACCACAATAGGTGCATACATGCATGTCCTTTGCAAATGCGTACTTGCCTTGCTTGAATTCAAAACTCCAAGTCTCATCTCTTCCCAACTTTTGACACTGTTGGAAACTACTTCCAGAATATCCTAATCCAAACCTCATAGGACTACCCGATTGTGAGGTCAGAATGTTTAGAGTACTTTGGGCATCGAGCAACCTATTCATCAGTCTTAAGCAGTCACTCAAATCCTATTCCTTGATTTCACGTTTCTTAAGCTGAGCTTCATTATACTCACCAGCAATGGAAAGGTCAAACTTTGCCTTATGAAGCTCATCCTTAAGATTTAAAACCATTTCATAATCTGGTTCAGAAGTGGTTTGGGTGTTCTTGCCTTTCTTTAGTTGCAATATTTCAGCTTGAAGATCACAAATTTCAGTTTCATATTCCAAATGTAAAGATTCAATATTAACACCTTGATTACCTGAAGCAACTTTAGTGTTGATATTTTTCTTTAACTCAGATATTTCAGCTTGTAAATCACAGATCTTACCCTCATATTCCAAACATAAGTTATTGACATTAACACTAAGGCCACTTGTGTTAGCAAGAGAAGCTTTTAGATCTACATACTCTTTGAAGAATTCTTCCACATCATCAATCATATAGAGATAAGCTAAAATTAAGTCATAATGTTCTAGAGTGAAGGTTTTCTGTTTAAGTAATTTGAAGTTTATACCTTCGACTCTTGCCTCCATAAGCTTACTAAAACCTCTTTCATTATTTTGATAAAAATCTGTTTTTGAAAAAACTGATTGAGGTTTTAGCATCTCAAGTTCTACATTCTTCTGATCCAAACTTATTTCAAGCTCTGAAATTTTTTCTTTCAATTTTGTACAAATAAATTCAAGCTCAGCAGAACGGCACTCACTAAGGTTTAGATTTTGAGTTACTTCTCTTAGCTTCTTTTTGTTAGCCTTATAAGCAGCATTACCTTAAACATTTTGCTTAATAGCAGAATCTATAAAACCTAGTATCTCTATCACAATATCTCATTTGTTCTTGCATATTATAGAGAGTTACCTGTTCTTCATCAAAAGATCTGCTTCCTGCCATGAGACACATGTGTCCCTTCTTTCCTAAACTGGTCCGCCTCTGCTCCACTTCTCCCAACAGTGCAGTCACACAAACTAGAGCTTCGTCCTCCTCACCTTCACCACCTGAGTCAGAATCACCCCAGGCAGCAAGCATGACTCTCTTTGTCATCTTTTTCTCCATTGGTCCTCCCTTCTCAGTTTTCCATGCTGGACAGTCCTTGATCATATGCCCAATTTCACCACATTTGAAACAACCAGTGCTGGTACTGGTCTTCTTTGTGTTGCCTTTGTTCTTCCAGGATTTTCCCTTATATTGAGATCTGAGACTTCTTTCAAACCTTCTTGCCATGAGACCTATTTCATCCAGATCTTCTTCATTTTCTTCTCCCTTCAAGGCCAGCCCTCAGCTTTTGGTTGTACTTTCCTCCTTTGTGCTTACTAACATCTTGTAAGTCATTAATGAGGCAATAAGCTGTTCCACAGACAAAGTGAATAGATCATTAGCTTCCTGAATTGCAGTTGCATGAGGCAGCCATTTACCTGTCAAGCTTCAAAGAATTTTCCTAACCAAATCTTCACTAGTGAAACTATTGCTAAGAGATTTTAGTTCATTAATCATTGGCATAAAGCGAGTATACATATCTTTTATATTTCCATCTCGATCCATGTCAAAAGTTTCATATTTAGACATAAGCATATCAACCATAGATCTCGTGACTTCACTAGTGCCTTCATAGAAAGAGTTTCCCATATTTCCTTAGCAGTAGAGCATGCTAAAATACGACTTACTTTATTATCAACAATGTCTTGTTGAAGAAGTGAAATGGCCTTGGCATTCTTCTCGAGTGTCTTCAGATCTGTGCTGTTGTATTCACTCTCCTAATTCTCTATTCCATCAGTGTTGTTTGCCACCTTATTTGGACCATTCTTAATTATCATCCAGCACTCATAGTCAAGACCAATGATAAAGTTCTGCATGCAGATCTTCCACCAACGATAATTTGTTCCATTGAATTTGGGCAGCCCTGATCCATCATTCACGTTCATCATCTCTTGAGTATTCATCTTTTCTTCCTTCTCTAGGTGTTACCCTTTCAAGAAGTTAGACTCTGATACCAATTGAAAGTGCAAGTGACACTCAAGATGGGGGCGGTGAATTGAGTGTTGTGAGATTGTTGTAAATTTTTCGATTGATTATGAGAACAATTAAGAACCAATTCTCAAGCAGCGGAAACAAAAATGCAATAAAATAAACAACACCAAGATTTAAAGAGGTTTGACTTCTAATAATTCTACGTCCTCCACCCCTTCATTCTTTTTATTAATGAACTCAGAATAACAAAAAGAATTACACACAATCACTTATGCACCTGTGCACAATATGCTTCCCCAACTCCCACCTATGGAAGTTCGACTCAACCTTTAATATGAAGGTTCAAATGAAGACAATCCCTGATCAACATTGCCAGCAAAATGAACTCATAAAATGCTCAAATTACAAAACTTTTTCTCGCAATAATAATTAGCCTGCACGCTTACAAAAGAGAGTATATTAAGACCTTAATATGGTAGTAGGGTTTATGCTAGGTTAAGACTTAGAGAGAGAAAATTTTGCAATCTATGTTTTTCCGTTTTTGTTCGTGCAAAAGTGTTAGGTTTGTATGCCGACAGATTATCTTATATAAGCCTTTGGCTAGTATGTTATAGAATATTGTAAGAGAATATTTCCCTTAGGAACATAGAAGTAATTCCACAGAAAATATTCTCACTAATTTTATTTGATATCAAATAAAATCAGTACAATATAATATAACACACTTGCCATACTTAAGAATATCTTACTTGCATACCAAACCAAGCATCCGTGTATTTTTGAAATCAATTTTGCGCGGAAAGAAACTTTCCTAAAGTACGGATGTATAAAGTAAACTCGAGAGGACTGGTTTAGCACTGTTCCTAGATTGTTCTAGTCAACCAAGTTTACATGTAATTGTGTATGACAACCAACCAAGGTTCGTTGTCATCCACAATTAGTTCGCTCATCTCTTTAATCTCAACCTTTATAGTGCATCTATAAACCTTCATACCACTTACATTGCATCTAAGACCTAAGAATATGACTCTATGAACTTGTTCTTCATGCATCATCAAGACTTGGCTCCATGAGCTTCATCTTATCATCTATTGAACTCGTTCTTTAGTACCTGCATATGCAAACAGAAACTTGCATACAATATAATAGTTTAATGTAGTTTGTTATCATTCAAAACACAAGCTAGGAACTCAACATTGACCTCACAAATGAAGCCAACATCTATGAGCTTATTGACTTCACTCTCAATTGCAAGGATTAACTCTGGCCTAAACCTTTGCTGAGTTTGTTTCTTTGGATTGACGCCTTTCTTTATTGCCAAGCGATGGACTGCAACTTTTGGCCTGAGCCTCGACATTTCCTTATAATTCCAAGCAAGTACATCTTTATAAACAGAAAAAAGTTATAGTATTCTTGCTCCTCCTCTTGAGAAAGATGAACACTAACAAAAACTGGACGAGGATCTTCAGAACTCCTTTAGTTTAGCTTTTTTAAATCTTCCACCATAGCTTGCCCCCCATCTTCCAATGTTTTGGGAGCTTCATCGGTTTCAACTTCTTCTTCCAAATTGGAGAATTCTTGTATAATAACATGATGCAACGCAACAGTTTGATCTAACTCCTCACTTGGTTCATCCTACTTAATGATGACAACAATTCGATCCTTAACCTCAAAAGGTTGTGGTTTAGTAATGCCAACCTCTTGTTTTCGTATCATCCTAAATAGAATGACACTCTTGGCATAATAATTTCCCTTAACGCAACCTTTCTTGGAATCATATTCCTTAAATTCACTAGCTTTATTCTTCAAACGACTAAAACTAAACTATCGCAACGACTTTTGAATCATAGGAGTTGCGCCAGTCCTGTTAAATATTGATGGCTTATCCCTTTTGCATAAAACCTTTGGAGGTAAATTTAAAACTTCATCATTTTCTTTTGCAACATCTTCGCATCTGCCTAGCCTTTTAAATACAGACGAGCAAGCCTTGGATCTCAATGGATGTTCCCTATCAGTTATAGAAGCACTTGGTGGCGCTTCATTGTTTTCACCTTTACCTTCATCTAAATCCATTGCTGTGATGTATTGCATGGAAGAGGTGTTCGCTTCACGCCTTGCGGTGATCTTGACTTATTGAGACTTAGGTTCTTTCTGCTTTCCACCCACTTAAGAGCCATTGGTTTTGAGATTCGATTTTGGTTACCTTTAGGCAATGGTAATACAACATCTTTATCATTCAAGTCTTTAACACAAGCTTTAACCCTTTGATTTTGTTTAGGCTGAACCTACACATCCTGTCACAACACAAATGGCGACTTGTCTTCAGTGCGGTGCGACTTGGGCACAGAACGAATAATTAGTGTTGTCTCCACTTTCTTTGGAGGGATGCTTGCGACTTGTTCTTATGCTTTCTCCTCCTGGATGACATGGCTATCAATAGGAGTCGACTTAGTGACGTTTTCCAGTATTACAGCATCAACTTTTGTTTTGTTTTCTTTTTTGAAAGTTGAAGCAATTTGAGATGGCAATATTTCACTTCAAGTTATTTTGTCACTCTATAAACACTTGGCATCGCAAAGTAAGACTCTACTCTAATGAAGGGCTTGACATCTCCATCAATCTTCTTCACTTCTCCACAATAGTAAATTAAGCATTGATGGAGGGTAGTTGCAAAGACACCATTTTCGCGCAACTAAGGGCATCCAAGCTACATTTTGTAAGAAGTCTTAGCATTAATCACATGAAAAGGAGTAGATAATGTTAAATCACTCATGGTGAGATCGACACGAATTAGCCAATTGCACGCTGACTCTGTAGATTGAAATCCTTGGATCACAATTCAAATTTGGGATAGTTCTTCTATCGTGATCCCTAATTCATTCATTGTAGACTTAGGCATGATATTTACAGCTGACCCACCTTCCACTAGAATACGACCAACCTTTTGACCCTGAACAAATCATGTCATAAATAATGGTCGATTGTGGGGCTTATATCCCATGAGCAATCCATCATCAGCAGAGACTACGGCGGTATTGCATGATGCGCACTTGTCAGAATTTTTTTTAAATTCACCTACATCTTCCACCTTGTTAGCACACATCCCATACGTGAGGGGAGAGCATCTAGGATAACCGATTTTTTTGGACCATCGATGACCCCTAATGTTAAAGGGCTAACTTCACTGACACTTCATGTTCATTAAATTTCTCATCCTCCCTATCCTCTTCTTCATTTTCATCTACTTTGAAGGAGACTGTGTTGATAGCCACTACATTACTGTATTCTTTAGGAATGAATTCTTCCACTGTTGTAGGAGTCAAAATTTCTTACTCAAGCAATTTAACTAATATGACCTTTTGTTTGGTGACTCCTTTGGATTTCTTCCTCCCCTTTGGATGTTTAGGAGCTTTGTTTATTTGTTGTTTTTTCTAGTGAGGAGGTTGCAAATTCGGCGTCACTTTCTTCTTGGGTCTCCTCCTTGTCACTAGAGTCCATCCTTCATCATTATCGTTGTCATTCGATCTACACCTTACAACATGTGTCTCCACTTTACTTCGGACATTAAGTTGTTGCACTTGTACCAAATAAAAGCTCTAAGGACCCAAATTGTATTAATTCAAACTAAAGAGAAGGCTCATTAGTAACCACTGCAGCATGAATAGTCCCTACAGCTTCATCAAGATCAAGCGCAATATTTCCCTCTTGAGCAAGACATATGATCCTCTCTTCCAAAGTCACACTTTTCAATAGGGTGACTCACCATCCTATGATACCAATAACAACTCGAATCCAATGTTTTATTCATCTCCTCAGGTCGTTTCGATTCAGGCAACTCAATTATCTTATTTTCCAACAATACATCCAGCATTCTAGACAAATTTGAGTCAGTGAACGGATACTTCCTTGCTTGCAACTCTTTCAAGGTAGGCTTATTGCCTGTATAAAAATCTTGGTATGAAGTCTTCTTCTCCTCCTTAGCTTTTCCTGAGATTTTGCAGGCATAGAAGTGGTATTGATCGTCATTAATTCCTTCATAGAGCTTTTGGAAGGATTATCACTCTTCCTAAATTCTTTCTTTTCCTTAGTCTCTATGGACCCAGGGCTTTGGGGGCCCATGTGCCCTTTTTACAAACATTGAATGTCTTTAGTTTGTTGTACAGTGTGAGAATCTTGGCTTAAGGAGTGAGTCTAGAAGCTCAAAACCCATGTAGTGAAGTCGCCACCATGCTCTTTTTGGGAGCTCACGAAATCGCATTAGGTCCGAAGGTAAATTGACAATCAAGGATAAGAAGGTATCATATCTCTATATTCGGGGTTGAGGGTAAGGACAAGAATAGGTCACATTGTCCCCCCGTGTATAACGACCTCTACTAGTTCTCATATGTAATTTCATAATCATAATAACAAATTATAGCATTCATATTTCCAGTTTTGACCTAAAACACATAGAAATAAGGCTAGGCGGGTTTTTGATTAATGCACATAATTTCCAATTAACATGCATGGGTGATCGCTTTAGAATTTAATTAATTTTAATCTTTATTTTTGTTAGAACATTCTTTTAGGTCTATTCAACTAAACATTAATTTTAAGTGATTTTAAAGCAACAAACATTTACCATGAAATCGCGTAAAACCTAAAACATGTTTCTACCTAAGATTAATTTTAATTAAAAGTCGAGTAATTAATTAGTCAATATTTCATGAATTGATCAAAACATGTCGAGTTTCTAAGAAAACAATAAATCACATAAACTAACACAAATTGAAGAACTCAAGATGATGTTGTTGATGATTTCTGCCTCATTTGAAGCACCTTTCGTGCAATCGTCGACAACTTCTTAGATTCGAAAACATGAAGAGCTTTAATTAATTAATTAATTAATAATAATAATAATAATAATAATAATAATAATAATAATAATAATAATAATAATAATAATAATAATAATAATAAT